>KQ435694.1:1106806-1129666 GCA_001276565.1 Melipona quadrifasciata | reverse complement strand
AAACAACTTGCCCCACACTCCAAAAAATTCGCGTTTGAATGGGAAAATATTTGTCTCCGAACGAGTCGAGTCGCGATCTCGATCGCGAAGAGGTTGAGTCGAACTTGCAAGAATTGCCGCTTGTGTCGAATCGAGGAGAGAAATCAGTGAAGCAGTGCCGAAATGTCGGACTGTGTATCGGTATCGGTGGTATTGCCAACTGTGTGTGTGTGTGACAAAGTTGGTGGAAGGAACGGTCGGAACGTGTATGCAAATCGAAATAACATTATCCGTTGCTCTTGCGGCGATGGTAGGCTAAAAAGGCAGGGAAAGAAGATAGAGAGGAGAGCGGAGGGGCAAAGAGACAAGTAAAAAGGGAACCGGGATCCAAAATTCGAGCGAACGGGGATAAAATGCATTTCACCCGCTACCCTTGTCGCCCACGGCGACTGCACGTCGCGATGTAAACGGAAACTCTTCCACGCGCAACATATGGCCGCGTTAGTCTCTCTTACCTATACATTTCCCCGTGTCCGCGTGAACGACAGCCACGTGAAACGAAATGGAAACGAACTTCAATCGCCGCGATTGCGAAACAAACGCGGACGTGGTCGATAACGCGGTGATAAGAGTACTCGTCCGTTGCGTATTTCATTTCGTCGTTAATCGAAACACAACTGCCAAGTACGAGGCAAAGAAGCAAGTTTTCTGTCGACTGTGCGACGAAAAAAAAAGTAGAAGTTGGCGACTTTCGAACGACCGAACGAGTCGTTGAATCGTTCGCCGATCGATCCGTATGCATATCTGACCTGAGGGAGAGGGGAGAAAAAACGCGTGTAAGCGTTTTGCCGTGCCGGATCTATCGCGTTTGACAAGAGCTATCAAACCTGTTGCGGTAGAACGATATCATTAAGCGTGGCATTGGATCTCTTTGAAGGAAAGGACTGTCTGCGACGAGAGTTTCCTTCGCGGAAGGAATTCTCGAGGCGGAAAGGACGTGTCATATCGCGAGGACGGTCTGTGTGTGGCCGAGCTGCTGGACGGCGAGGTGAGCTCCGGCTCGCTAAGTTGTCACTCGCAGTCAGCGACTCCTTTTTGTCAAACAGAACAGGGAAAGGAGCGAGGCGAGGAACGGATAGCAGGGGGAGTAGGGAGGAAGCAGAGGGTCCTGGGTACCGCGGGGTTCCCTCTCTTGCCTTGGTCCCCCCAGGGATCCCCCGGCCCGTCAGCAGCCCGCGGATTTCCAGTTTTTCTTCCAGCTGCTGCACGCAACCAGCCTCTCGATCTAATAGCTTGCTTCGTTCTCCTCCTCCTCCTCCTCCTCCTCCTTCTCCCTCTGATCCTCCACTTCCACCTCTCCCTTCCACTCCCCATCTCTCTCTTTCTTCTTCCACTGTTTCTTCTTCGACTTGCTTCCTCCTGTGCCCGTAGCCATTCTCTTCCTTCGCGTTCTTTCTATCTTCTCTCTCCCTTTCTCTCTTTCTCTCTTTCTTCGTTCCTCTCCGTTCCGGCAATGAGACGTTTGTACGAGTTTGCCAACTCGCGGAGAACCTGGACTGAGAATCGACCTAATGAGGATAATTCCTGCATTGATTGCCAAGACGCAGCGAATGGTACAGGCAGTGCTGGTCTGACTAGCAGCCTGGCTGGCTTGCTGACTGACTGGCTCTGACTAACCGACTTGCCATCGGTAAATCATTCTTAATTAAACGATAGATATTTAATTAGGAAGACCCAGATTGAGTTAGTTACGAGGCATTTAACCATCGTCCGTTATCGCGGTGGGCGACTCGGAGATGGCATCTGGCAAAGTGATCTGGCTGCTCTTCTGCCTTCCGGGCCTGTATTGTTTCATGAAAAAGAGGGCGGACGCGAGGAGAGAGAGAGAGAGAGAGAGAGAGAGAGAGAGAGAGAGAGAGAGAAAAAGTAACCAACATTCCAGCAGCGTGGCAATAAAGTATAATATAAATTAGGTTCGAGTGGCTCGGCAACTGGTCGCGAGCAGTCAACTTTCGCGGTTTAAAAAAGACAAACTGGGTGGAAACTGCGAGGAATCGAGCGTACCAGATTCGTCGTTGGACGAAATTTTACTTGTTCCTGAAACGAACGCGTTTCGCTCGAGGGACGTGGAAAATCGGCCGATCGCTGAAAAATCGTGAAACGCAACAAATCACGTGTGGACGCCACGTGACTGTAACGTCGGTGCGTGTAGCGCGCCGGATACATAAAACACTTAACGGCTAATTTCTCAGCGGGAGACGCAAGGCGACGCTCGACTCGTAGAGAGAGAGAGAGAGAGCCCGCACCGACAGATTGCGGAAAGACGATCGAGGTGACGAAGGTTCACGCTTCTCGAGAGAGGTTTTGACGTCTCGTGACAAATACCCGGTCGGGCGTGTAGGACGAGTATAATAAAGTCGACGCCCGAGGCGGGTCAACGGGTCAGGCAAACGCCAGGCGCCCCGCTCGTCCTCGTGATCTGGTTCTCGTTGCTCGCTCAAAAGACATTTCCTTTCGGGGGACGACGAGCACGACGCGGCGCGACGCTCGTTTCCTTTAGGGAGCCACTGGACTTTCTGCCTCTCTCTCTCTCTCTCTCTCTATCTATGCTCCACCTGTTTCCTCCGCTTCTGGCCGGATCACTCTATTTCCATCCCACTCTCCATTCTCCTACTTTGCTCTCGGTGCTCTTTTCTGCTTTTCGAATTACAAATTATACCGGCAATTAACGACGATCCCGAGGCTTGTACGAACCTTCCTCGGCGAAACGAGCGACAACGTATCCGCGGTTAATACCGGTATTCTCGAGTCGACGGTGCGTATCTACAAGGAAACTTAGCCGCGTCCTCGCTCGGCAGCAAGCGAGGCATAGCCGTGCGCACGTTTTGATGGAACACGATTTTTTCCGTTGGATCGTTACGTCTATGGCGATCCGTGTCCTTAAGCGAGCACTTACCTCATGCCGGAGACGTAGTGGCGTAACTCTCTCTCTCTCTCGCTCTCCGCGGTGTGCATTGGCAAGGTCCTCGCGGAGCCGAGTATGCCACTGCCAGCCGATCTCATGGAAAATGGAAATACACGATTGTGTCTTGGAAATTACGGAGCGTCTCGGTAAGAGGAGATGCCGAGGATAAAATGCTGCCAGCGGCTCTGACTCTGACTCTGGCTACCAGCTCTCAAATCGTACGTCAGCAACGTACAAACGTGACCGGATTATAGAACGCGTCTAGTTGCCCGACTATGATTTAAAATCGTAGACCCGACCGCGGAACTAGCGGTATAATTCATCTAGTGAACAGCTCTGTCTTTTTCTCGTTCGGTTGTCCACCTGGACACGTACGTCAATCCTCCAAAGTCACACGGTGGACGAATGTTTGTCACTCTGTCAATCGGTTTCCCGATTAAAAGGAGAAACGTATCTACCGCGTTGAAATTTCACCCGGGACGTTAGAAGCGCAATTTCCTTGGATCCGAGTCGGTTCTCCTTTCGCTTCTCCCCGGCTATCGAGTCGTCCCGACATTCAATTAACTGGCGAGTTTTATAGTAGCTGTAAATACGTCGATGCCTCGCCTCGTTCACGTTCACGGAGATCACCCTTCGCATCACCTTTCGATCTTCAGCGTAAAGCACGTAATATACGTGTGTGTGCAGGTAATGTTGATACATTTTTATCAATGACGGTGGAAATTTTGACCGCTGCATTACCGACCAGGTGCACAGAGTGAGCTCTCACACGTAACTGGTAGTTTACCTTGTAATTTCTTCATTTTATCACTGAAAGTGGTTTTAGGGGGGGTAATCATCTTCAGGTGCAACGCTGATGCAACGAAAATTAGCGATTGGTTGATTTGGGTCACGTGATTCGCGAAGGGGCGTGGGGTAGACCTCGAGTAGGAGTGGCGTTGTCCGGTACTGAGCGATCGCGCCTGTAATTTGTTTTCTATCGATTCAAATGTTTGCGTATCGATAAAATTTTATGGCAAAAAAGTCGTCTTCGTTTTCTTTCTCGATTACACGGGGATTGTCCAAGAGTATCTTTCAAAAAGTGTATTCTAACTTGTACTTTTTGATGTAATTCCTCCACATCATTGACAGCTGGAGAGTAATATTCTCGATGGGAATAGCACGATGTCACGTTAATACTGCGCTGTATTAATTTTGCTACTGTGTACTGTTCACAACAAAGATGTGTATTTGTCCAGCAATACTGTGTTATCTCATAGTGATAATAATAATTTATGCAGAGAGCAGAAAACAAAAAGTCGTCTATAACTTTGAAACTATTAATTTTTCGACCCACGTTTATTAGGATTTTTTTTTTTTTGTTAGGAAGTTACCCTTTCTTCTATTCATCCTGTTCTATTCTGAAACTTGGATACGATACCAAGTATGCTTGCTGTCTATCGTTATCTAAATAGAATAAGCCAGAGCTAAGAAGAGGAGAGGATGTTTCTCGTGTTCCCTGTTTGAGACGAGCATCTCCGTGGACGATTCGCGTGGAATTACCCGATCTGCAGTTGGTATTCGAAATAAGAAAAAAAAGAATCTTTCTTTTCTCGGTGCAACGCGCAAAGACGCGAAAGTTTCTGCAGGCGGGACGCGCCGCGTAACGCCGGAGCTTGAGCGAGTGAAGCCAAGTGGCATTTTACCGAGCGTATTACATTTATTTAATATTATTTACGGCAGGTTTTACGACACCAATGATACGTATACGGAGTCTACCCAATATCAAATATAACGTCGTAACCCGGGGAAAGCGCGGAGGGTGGCGGTGGCAATAAATGTACGGCAAACGGCGTTCCCGATAGGCATCCTTACATACAGGTTCACCCTTCGCGTATAGGTAGCAATCGAAGACCCGGCTAGATCCTCTATGTCGCGCCGCCTCTGGAAAAGGAGCAACCGAACCTCGCCACTTTTCCTTTCTTCTCTCGTACTCTTCGCCCCGGCTCGCATTTTCATGTTGCCCGCGTTAAAGATTAAACGAATATTACGTTCAATTCCGACGTTTACGTTAAGGGGGATCGACGGAGAAATGCGAACTGATCGATCGGACGTTCAAACGTTTAACGTTCAACTTTAAACTGTCCAAAGCTAAACTGTGAAAAACAGAGCATTTAATCGCGGATGTAAAAATGTAGGTCGCGTGGAAATGGGAGGTTTTCTCGCGTGGAAAACGGAGCAGCGCGATTCGAACGCGATAGAACTTGTACTCGCAGCGTATTGATCGATATCAATCGGTACGTTGATGGTAAGAGGTCTGCAGTCTTATAAGAAAACAAGTCCAGCGGTCGAGGATTGTGCGCGTTCAGTATCCATGTAAATCCAACAACCCGTATCGCGTGGAATTCAATTCGAGTGGCTCGTCTACTGGGACGATGGCGACCGAGCCGAAGAGAAACAGAGGGAAAGCGTCGCGACGGGAGGACAGAGAGAGAGAGAGAGAGAGAGAGAGAGAGAGTATCTGGTATCCGAAATGGCTAAATAGAAAACGCAAACGACGCCCGATTTTACGGCCGCTCGCGCTCCTTCTGTTCTCCCGATTCTCTCTGTTCTTCCGCTCTCGCTATTCGTCGTCGTACCCGGTGTTTTGCAAGCACCAGGTTCGAGAAATTGAAGGCAGCGTGGCAATTGTCGGGACAAAGCGTTTGAGATTAAAATTTCAAAAAGTCGTGAGAATCTTTGGGGAAAAAATGCGAAAATACGAGCGAAAAGTAAGAGCGTTGAATGGAATTTCGGGCGAGGAGAACGCTGTCGAGTGTGTTGGACGTGGGATTTGTTTCCGTCTGACGAAGGTCGATCGTATTGGAGGAAAGGGAAGGGAGGGAAATCGAGGGAGAAGGAAACTCGGCCTCTCGGCACTCTTTTTGGAACGTATAACGGCGGATACCGTGGGTGTTGTACGACGGGTATCCGTACGCGTAGCCATCTTACCGGTTCCTCACCTTGCCTCTGAATATTTTATGCAGACAATTCGCCGGCGCAGTTATTTCATGCTGGCTTTACGAAAAAGATTCCGTACTCGCGGCACGTACCGCGGAAAGGTTCCCCGGTACAACGGCGCGCTGTACATCGATTGTCGGTCACAATCACTGTAAGTACGTACGTACTGCTGTCAAAACAAACCTACGTACAAACAGATTTCCGGAGTTTAGTATCCTCGATACCAAAGCGTGTCCGTTCTTCTTTCCTGCAATTTAGGTACGTGCGCGATACTCGCACCGGCTGTTTCCGACTGTGTGTTGGAAGTTATTCGTTCGATCCACGAGAATCACACGTGTTCGCGAACGCCGTCGGCGTTGGACAGCAACGTTTGTTAATTAATCGGCGCTTCGACGCGCGTTTGTCAAAACGTTGACGGTGAATTTGTTCGCGCGGCGTCGGGGGTTTAAGCACATCGACGCGTACCCACCGTGTATAACGTCACAGTGGCGTTATCGCAGTACCAGCGGCTATACATACCTATACAGGCGTACAAAGGCGTAGTACAGAGAGAGGATGTACGTATCTCGCAGTTACGGCGGAGCCAAGTAGCATTTGCATGAATTTGTTGGCCCGATATCCCAACGGCGAGGATCGTGCTTTAAGCCGAAGGAAGGAAGGAAGGAAGGAAGGCAGGCAGGAAGGAAGGAAGGTAGGAAGGAAGGTAGGACGGCAGGCAGGCAGGCAAACTGCGTAGTCGGGACAGCGCGATCTTCGGCGCGACGCGACGCGACCAGACTCCGGCTCCTTTAAGAACCGCTCGAGGGGAGGTGACTTTTTTCAATTTGTTAATTCAGGGTAATCCTGAGGGTGGCTAATTTCGAGCCAACCCTCTCCTCGGTTGTTCCCCAACTGGCGATACCTACTCTCCGTTCTTTCTTCCCCCTTGCTACTTTTAATCTCTGCCGTATATTTCCCCGCTCCCGCGGTTCCCTCTCGCTCTCCTCCGTTCCGCGTAAAATTGTCACGCCGCCCGATCCCGGATCGTTCGGTCTGAACTGCTTTTCAAGCTTCTTCGAAATCCGATTGTCGGCGATGAATTCCGAGATTACCTGATACCGCTCTCGGGGGCAATAATGTAAATTCTTCCGACGTGCTTTTTTTACGACGCTTTCTCCACGATTGTACTTACTCGTGACCCGGGAACATAATCTCGCTGCTCGAGCAAACCGAGGGCGATATTCGCCGAATCTCTCTCTCTCTCTCTTTTCCCGGCGAGCGGAAACAAATCGATTTCGACGAATTAGGCGTACGTGGCACGGTGATTAACGATGGAGGGAGAGAGAGAGAGAGAGAGAGAGTAGCTACGTCTAATAAAACGCGACGTCGCAGTCTTTGAACGTTCTTGAGGCACGAGGCTGGTCGAACATGGACTAGTGTACACATGGAGTTGCCAGTGGGATGACGGGCGTCGGCCATGTTGTCTTGACATTCTCCCTCGAGGGTTGTCGGGGGTGGATATATTTAGCCTGCTGCCTCCAGAGACCCTCGCCACCCCAACCGCCACCCAATCTCCCCCAAACCACTCCCGACTTATGATGCCGTTGTCCGACCAACCCCAAACTTTGTGCCACTCCTTACACCAGCTTTATACACAATGTTCTAGGGAATAAAGAAAACACGCGTGCCTCCCTGAAACGTATGTACCTACCTAGATGTACAGCGTGTTTGTTTCGTTTTCGTTCCATCGATGAACGTTGATTTCATCATCGCTCGTTCGAAAGAGAGAGAGAGAGAGAGAGAGAGAGAGAGAAGGAAAACGTCGCAAGAGAATCATATTCACGTTGGCACAATTTATCACGCGTCGAAGCATTTTCAATTAGTTCGTCAACACTGTACGACGCGAATGTAATTACAATTCAAATCCACTTATCTCGATGAAAATTAATTAATATACGCAAGGTTGCGTGTAACGTAATCGTGAATCGTGGATCCTAGGAACGAGGCGCGTTCTCGTACCCGGTTGATAAACGATCCACCACGTCAATTACCCACTTAGAAACGCGCTCAATCACAAATGTTATCACCGTGGCTGGCGAGCGAGAAGCGCGGTATCAATTAATCCGCAACGCGGCGATACATTTGGCACTTGAGGCCGAAACAATTTTAGGTAATGACGATGCATTTGCGCGACAACGCTTGCTCTCGTCCTGAGTACATATGTATATATATATGTATATACATGTATATGTCGTGAGAAGGATTGCCAGGACGATGCCAACAGCTGTGTACGTAGAAGAGGCTGCGACGGTAGGTCCTCTAGGTTCTTCTTCTACTCCCAGGCTGCTTTGGCAGTTACTTCCTTTCCTTCCTTCCTTCTTTCTTCCTTTCTTTCTTTCTGGCTCTTTTCCTCTTTGCCGAGAGGAGGCAAGTCATCAATATCTCGTGGCTTTTCTCCTCTGTCTAACAAGCGAGGGTCAAAACTTTGGCTGCGAATGGGCGGAGTCACGCCTAATCCCCAGAGTCAAAATGGAAGTCTCTGGAGACCTCCTTCTCCGGTGGACCCGCTGGCGAAAGTTTTGTCGCCCGTGAACGCGGCTAGGCCGGACTCGGGGGTGGTTCGGGACGATACTTGTGCAGCCGTGTAACGTATTACCGAACGAGGAGGACATTTTGCGAATTTCCGTACTCGAGCACGGAACGGACGGACCCCGTGGTGGGTAGGTGTAGGGTAGGGTGGCCGAGGAACCGCGAGGGTTCCTACGGCCTACGCACCCTTCGAATCTTCCCTCCTCGGAACGGCGAGGGGCCGCCTGCCTTCTTTCCTTTCTTTCGATCGTACCACGCTTCCCTACGCGCCAATACCTCTGCCACCTCCGCACGTACACGCCACGCCGCGCCGTTGCGTGATGGCTTTCGACTGCTTCAATTGTTCCTACCGACCCCGCACTCCTCCAAACGTACTCCAAGAAAAATATCATGATTCTCTACCGTTTTCCGTGTCGTCCCAAAAGTCGATCCCCGATCCTTACCTACCTCGCCTATCCTCTAAGAGAATTTCGCAAACTGTCCAAATTTCCCAATCGCCAATGCACGAAGATCAAAGTCTGGCAATTCCACGCGCACGAGCAATTTGACGAGAGAAGTGGGAAATTTGTATCGCGGGACGCGGAGGATCGCGACGAAAGTGCGATTCACTTTCATTTTCCAGTTTGGCACGCGGTGTTGGAAAACGTTCGTTCGGCAAGAGGGAACGAAGAATCTGCAGAAGACGGGAAAAAATAGGGGTTGTAAGTTGCGCAGATAATTCTCGGTAGGCGGAGGCAGAGCAGGCAACCTTTTGTACGAGGGTGCTAGACTGAAAGAGGGTTGGCGATCGTAGGCACGAAGGTGAAGGCGGCCACCGTACGAAATATAGAATTTTATAAAATCTTGGGCGAGAGCTCCACTTCCTCCGGATAACTTGCTTCGTCTTCGTATCTGTATTAACGTTAACAACGTTGCTGTTCTTCTTTCGATGAATCGCTGCTAACTGAATATTCGCAACTACGTACGCACGTAAATCCATTCGTTGCGTGTTTGTTGCTATTTACGCACGAACATGGAATCAGCGATTATTGTAATGTATCCGCAATTACAGCGCTTAGCGTTTCGACCAATAGTGATTGTTCGGCATTCGTACCGTTTCCACGGTTTACTCTTTAACAATTTAGCAATTACGTCACCATTCTGTCATAAATACCGAATCGAGTTTGAAACTTAAAATTTGAAATTTTTAAATTAACTGTCTTTATTATTTTTTTTTTTTAACGTTATTTCTTTATAAATTTATTTTAATTCAGCGACGACTAAAAATATTGCTACCGTTATTGCCTTTATATTCGACATTCGTATCGCAAATACTAAATTTGAAATTTTTAAATTAAAAGTTGCTTGAATCTATCGTTACTGTCTTTGTACACATTTTTTTTATCGTTATTTCTTTATATTTAACGTTGAAAGTAAATTTATTTTAATTCAACGACGACTAAAAGCTACTTGAATCTGTCGTTGCTGTCTTTACGTTTTAATGTCATGTAAAAATTAAATGTTTTTTAATCCATCGACATTCGTATCATAAATATTGAATTCGAAATTTAAAATTAAAAATTGCTTGAATCTATTGTTACTGTCTTTATATTTTTATGTTGCGAAAAATTAAATTCACTTTAGTCGACGATTTACAATCTGACAAGCGTAATATATGTTTTTTTCTATATGCATTAAAAGGGCGGAAAAAGTGAAAAAGTGATTTCGTTTTGAAAATTCTTTGAGACGATGCTTCGTATATGAGAGATTCGGAAGCATCGTCTGAAAGAATTTTTAAAACGAAATCACATTTTTACTTTCCCTGCCCTTCTTTTTATTTCTTCTCGAACGCGTTGGCTCCGTGACCTATGGAAGCTGGACTCGGACCGCGCGAGAGGAACAAAGAGAGGGGATCCAGAGGAAAGGGAGGAAAGAAAGACGGAGGAACAGAAGACGGTAGAAAAAGAAAGAGTAACGGGACTCGCAGGATCGAGAAAGAGACCGTGAATCCCGCGGGACTATCGACTGCCGAGTCCCGTGGGGCAAGTCGATACTCCAGGGACATCCCGTCCTCCTCCTTCAGAGGTCTATCCTCTTTCTCCTCGCCTCCTCCTCGTCACCTCTTTCTGCCAGCGTTCGAGTTTCTAAACAGTCGACGCAAGCGCAGCCTGTCTCTTCTTCTTAACAGTGGTCCCCGTTTTTTTTTCTCCTTTTTTTTTTTACATTTCCTATCGGTGCTTGAATGAAATATTTTAAGCGAAATAAATTATCAAAAGCGGATCGACTCGTCGTCAACGAGTCAACATCGATCGTTTCGTAAAAATTACTTTCCATCGGAAATAATCCACTCGAAAGTTGAAACGACGCCGTTTTTTTAAACTTTGATTATTAAAAAAAAAAAAAGAAGGAAAAAATAGCGAAGGGAAGGGTATCGATCAATGATCGAAAGGTCCCTCGCGCGGGGAGACTTACAGTGAAATGTATGCGGTAGGATGAGCGGTAACAGTGTGCGGTCGGGTTGTCAGCACCGGTAAGTTATTTAGCGGTTGAGGCCGTAGCAGTTGGCAGCGCTGTCTAATTGTAACGACACCTTTGGGACTGGTATCACTCCCCGTATCCACCGAGCCACCCACTTTCCACCCCCGTAATCGTTGAAGCGCTCAGGTACACCCTCGCACCGCCGACCGACTCTTCCTCCACCGACTCTTGGCTCCACGTCTCTCTCCTCGGCAACCTTCAGACGCTGTAAACCAAAAATACGACGACACTTTGTCGAAGCATCCGTGTCCCGTACGTTTTAATGTCCGACCGAGGGGAGGCGACAGAAAGTTACTGCCTACGCTTCTCTCTCTTTCTCCAACCTCCAACGTACAATCCGAGTTATCTATTTACTGGTTACGACGAATTATTCCGACCCCGTCGTGCATGATTCGCAATGACCGAGGCACAGCGAACACAATGAAAATTTGGATTCGATCGTCGATAGCCTCTCTTTGATCACGTTTCATCGACGAATCGAAGCGTAGCTTTGTTTATTTACTGGCGCAACGTTCGCGAGATAGCGATCCCTCGAAGACGCCGTGGAAACGCCGAAGGAAATTTCAATGTGCGAGAGCAAGAGAGAGAGAGGGAGAGACAAAGACAAAGTGCGAAGCAGGTTGTCGCCTCGTAATCGCGCGACTCGAAAACCGGGTCTCTCGTAAACTTCCGTGCGAGCATGGACGTTTGCTTTATTGCTAGAGCTTCTGATATCGCGGCAGTTGGTAGCAACATCGGTAGAAAGGCAGGCAGGCAGGCAAGCAGGTAGGTAGGCAAGCAGGCAGGCAAGCAGGCAGGCAGGCAGGCAGGCAGGCAGGCAGGCAGGCAGGCAGGCAGGCAGGCAAGCAGGCAGGCAGGCAGGCAGGCAGGCAGGCAGGCGGCATTATCTTGGTCGGGTGAGGGTGAGAGAGGGCGAATGCCCTCCCCATGAGATCACCATGGCAACCCCTGTACGGCCCGCCACGGCGTCGTGTCCTGCGTGCTTTCATGTCCTGCTAGCATGGCGACTGCTAACCTCCCAAACTCCTCTTCTCTGTCGACGATAACCTACAACTCGCTTTCTTGTCATTTTACTTTTTTGCCCCTCTCTCTCTCTCGCCTTCCCTTCTGAAAATTCGTTTATTCCGGCCGCGCGCGATTTCGACCCGCGCCTCTGCCCGGTTCGTTGCAACACGATCGCTTTCAAAGGAACGCGAACGCGGCGAACCGCCGTCCACGGGATACCTTATCTCGATTCGAGCCACGAGGGTTTACAACCTTCATCGCGCTGGATTCTACTCTCTTTCCCGAGAGCGTCGGATACTCACGTTTTCGCGCGTTTTGTCGTCGAGAGTACGTTGTTGATCAATCGCGATAATTTTTATTCGTGAAGGTATCGTGGAAATTGGTCGGATTTGCGTGTTTTTGTCTAGAATCGAACTTTCTTCGCGTCGCTGATGGGCACATACAGTTTTCTCAATTTTCCATGCGAGTGCAAAAGAGAGAGAGAGAGAGAGAGAGAGAGAGAGAGAGGGAGGGACGGAGAACTTTCGAGTATTACAAGCACAATCCATCCGCCGGTTATTTGTCAGGGAGCTAAGGATTCTTGGATACGAGAAGGGAAAAGCGTAACAAGTCGCTGGCCCGTAGCGCCGAATAAAATCAGAACGGTTGAATGTCAAGGAAGAGGAGGGTAAAGGGAAGTTCTCGAGCGAGACAGAGTTGCAGATTTTACCGAGTTTGAAACTAGGTGTGCCTCTCAAAGCGGGATGCCGTTCTCGCGGGAGGGAGTAGACAAGGTTCACGGGGTACCCTCCGTAAGCCTGTTAAGGAAGAGTCGCGAGTTTCCTCAAAGGGGCCGCGAAATATTAAAATCACATTTTAACCCTCCGCCCCCCTGCCCTTCCCTCCCTCCTCACCCCTCGGCACCCCCTGCTGTTTCAACGACAAACTTCATGACCGTGCAACGAGGTTAACCAAGATTAAGCCAGCTTCCGGGAAACCTACAGCAACCTCCGTTACTTCCACCCAGGCACGTGTCGTTAAGTCGTTTGTCCGCGATTGCGAGCTTCGCGGCTACGTTGTCTTTGAACGTTAATTTCATTAAAAAATAAATTTTTTTAATAAATATAGAGTATAGCCTGTATAGCGTTTTTTTTTTTTTTATAAATCTAGAATAACGAAATATTCAGGTGTTCCATTTAATTTGTCCATTATTCTGTCCGAGTGAAATCGAGCTTGATTCTCCTTGAACGGCCACGGGAACAGGATGCGTGTTTTCGGTACGCTTGACATTTTTGTCTTCGGTGGAGGAACACGCACACACGCTCACACGCACACACATACACATACACACACACGTGTGCTGGAGCATGCGCGACTTACGGCCGTTTTTGTCGATATTTGACAGTAGGAACTTGAGAGGGTCCCGACCAACCCCACCGAGCCCTCGGGGTCTCCGTATCTAAATGCAGACATTAATAAATCGCGGGCACACTCGCTACATCCGTGTACGAATCGTCGTCGGCGGTAAGTTAGTTTACGCCGGTGGAGGTTCTGATGCGTTTATGGAAATGACTCTCGCGCCTTGCTCGGACAGCGCACGCCTAAGGCGTTACGACGTAATTCAACAATTTTCGGCTAGCCCTCCGCTCGTTCGTGGAAACCCGAGTTCGAGCTCGGACACACCCGCGTTTCCGCGAAACGTGGAAATTAGACGTAGGAATTGACAGCGCTTCCTCCCAACGAAAGTTGCACAAATTTTCGACGGGCGATAAATTTCCGTCGTTTTCTTTTCCTTCGAATCGTGAATTTTCAATTTCGGCACGATATTCTGTGAACGCGAAATCCTCGTTGCAGAACGGTCGGCGTCGCTTGGGCGACCGGTGTTAACATTCGTATCATGTAACAGCGACTACGCGATAGATAGTAAATCGTCGGTTGATGTACCATAGGTGCAAAGCAAATCTAGTTAGAGCAGCCGGCCTCTCGAGCCGTCTTGTAGCTAATATGATAGACTGCCATTAGGGATATCTCGCTGTCGTGACGAGGGGACTGTGAAACGCACAAGGAGCAAGGAGCAAGGGGGAGGGGAAGGGCTACACAACACAGAACCACGACAGGGTACGTTAGTTCGGGATATGCTAGTTAGTAAGACGTATTACTTACGTATGAATTATGCAGTACCTCGGTAGTGCCTGCCGAATAGCCTTAGCTTCACCCATCTTAGGACTTGGGTAAACGGAACTCTCTCTCTCTCTCTCTCGCTACTGACAGGAATTCGGTTAAGTTACCCTCTTTACACATTGCCCGGCGCGGCGCGGCGCGGCGCCTGATTTCCTTTTGTAAACAGACGAAAAGCGACCGTCCCGAAATACAAAATACATTTGACGGGACTGTCGATTAACAGACGTGTTTGATTTCGCAACCGACGTTGGTTTCGTCCAACGACCGGGGCGAGTGTTCTTTCTCGCTCGCTGACAACGTTTTTGAGATTAAAGTTTCAGAGTTTCGGTGAAACGCGCAGGACGCTTAGACGCCTGCAAAGAGAAAGAATTTTCATTGATATGGCGCGGCGCATTTTGAATTTTTAGTGCGGGGTGGAAAGAGCGCGGCTGAGTAGGGACATTCATAACTTCTTGTCCGCTCAGGCGTGAATTTATTCTACTTGCACTCTCAGTCCACCTCCTATTTACGCCGACATTCTGCTAAGAGAAAATTAAACAGCGATATCACAAGGGCCGCTGTCAGCGGTCCTTCCTGTGCCGCTTCCTCGCACACGTGTCACGTCACGCTATTTTCTCAACTTGCCCGAAATGTTGACTTTTCTGTAAATTAAATTAATGCCCGTTTCACGGACCCGTGGCCGACGTCCGCCGGACTACTCGGTGTGCTTGATAAAACGAAACACTCTGCCCTACTTATCTCACGTCGGACCATGTTCCAGGGATCGATTACTCGCTCGAACGAATCTTGCAAATTGCAAATTGCAAATTGCCTCGGTTCATACGGCTGTTCCGGCTGTTTCGAAACCAAATTTCGATTGTATCGTCGATCGATCGGGCGTATCTGAACGAACCTTTCGTCCGCGGGAAATAATTTCCTGAATTAACCGATAGCTTACGCGTGATCCTTCTTAGCTGTTTCCTATCTGTAATACTTCCTGTAGGAGAGGATCCGAAGGAACGAGTCGGTGGAAAGAGAGGGGGAGGGGGGGGGGGGGGGGGGGGGGGGGGGGGGGTGGGGGGGGAGATTTCAAGAAGACCGGTGCAGGGGGCGTAATGGAGGCTAGTTAAACATTAAGCATCCCCTGATACCTTGCTAACCCCTTACTAACCCCAGTTAAGGTGTATGCAAGGTATACAGCTCTAGGTGGTTTCCTATGCCTTACGGACCTCCGTATACATTCTTACTAATTGACGTTCCGCGCGTCTGCATTATGCACTCGCGATTACTCCCGGGCGTTTTCTTACTAAAATAATATATAATCCGATCGAACGGCTGCGCACCTTTGCCGTATCTTTCCGCGGCGAAGTAGTGGCAAATTGCCGCACACGCTGTCTGCAGTCGCATCGAAAATTGTACAACCTCGAGTTTTCTTCGTTTACCGTTTGCACCGAAGCCGACTTCGTTCTCCTTTCTTTGTATCCAAATGAACCGGAAGCGAGCGAAAAAACTGATAAGAAGCTGCACTGATCGAGTTCAATGGATCCGATAGTCCAATAACTAACATCCGCTACCATAATGAGATTGGGAATTCTCTCAGAGCTTGATAACAATGAACGTAATGAAGACATCCCTAAGGGGTACCTACCACCGAGATACATTGTTAATGCGACTGCTGAGTAGAGGTTTGTCGTTTGGATGGGTGATTAGTACTCTATCGAACACGCCTCCTATTCCACCGAACAGACAGAATTTCTTACTTACCGGTATTCCTTCGAGACTCGGAGGAGTCCTTCTCAGAACAGCAGAATTTCCCATTAACGGCTGAAGAAATTCATTTCCATCGACGCGTTCTTCCTCCAAAGGCGCAGCGTGTGGCAGACGTCATTCTGCGACTTTCGATCGTTCGACAAAGGTTTAAATATAAAATAGAAATAACGTCGCTGCCTTTGCTATGGACGAGGAATATACGAATATAAAGAGGCAAATGAAACGTGACACTCTTAAATTTCCCGTTGACCTAACGTTGCATTATTCGCTCCTCTGTAGCGACGAAAAAGAAGGGGATATACTTAGGGAGCCGAAAACATGATTAAAGATTTTCCAACGCGGGAGGAAATGGATTTCTGATACGCGTAATGCCACCCTATTTGGAACTATTACGCGTAAGTCCCCAAGTAAGCCCCCTATATCCATTCACCCCTGGTCGAAATATATTTAGCAGATCAGAAGGCATCTACTTTCGCCTTGGCGCCGCTGCACATACGTCTCGATAACGCGCGAACAATAACTCGGGAAATTCACACGCGTGTCGTGCTTGATTAAATTTCTCCGCGAAAAATTAATTGAGATTAAAACGCGCGACGGCTTTAAGAGTTTCGCAGCATCCTCTTTATCATCGCGGTCGAAATGTACGTGTACCTGTCACACGTCAAACACATTTATCCCTCTTTCGACGCGAGAACATTTCGTTGCAAATTACTTTCTCGGACAGAAAATTATCCTCTTCGATAACAGTTAGAAAAATGCCACTAATTGCTACAAGGGGAAATATTAACAAACTGCTGCACAAGTGCCGATGATTTACTGCAAGGTTTGATTGAATTCATTCTGTTCTCTGTTTACCTGTCCCCCTCCCCCCCCTCTCTCTCTCTCTTTCTCTTTTCTTCCTTTACCGCGAACCCCCAATATTTAGCTCCCTTTTTTTTTTTTCATTGACGTCGTTTATTTTTTCTGGCTCGTTCGTTCATCCATCCCGTTCATCTACGTTGCGAAGTTGTATACCGTTAAAACTGGAAACAGCGAACGGTGCACGTTTCTCGCTGCACGGCCGTTGCCATTCTGTCTCCCCTTCTCCTATCGCGCGCAACCCTCCGCGTTTCCGCTGCGCGTTTTATTTTCATTTCAGCGGAGAGGCAACGGAAAGGTATCGGTACGCGATCGGAAGGTAGGTTGGGAATGATTTCTCAATCGGTCGGCTCCTGTATATTTTATTCCGTGTCAATTCGTTAGCAGCCGAACCCAGCGACCAATACGGCAAGAATCAACCGATTCGTTTCCTCGTATTCACCGATAAAACACTTTAAATTGCGGCACCGCGCTGGCTTGCCTTCATTCACCGACACCGATCCTGTTCTTCTAGGCTTATCAAACTTGCAAAGCTTTTTGCTTCGTTTTTCACTTTTTTCTTTGTATCGAGTCTCTTCGGGTGCAACGCTGATGCAACGAAAATTAGCGATTGGTTGATTTGGGTCACGTGATTCGCGAAGGGGCGTGGGGTAGACTTCGAGTAGGAGCGCCTGTAATTTGTTTCGTATCGATTCAAATGTTTGCGCATCGATAAAATTTTATGGCAAAAATGTCGTCTTCATTTCCTAGTCGGAACAGTCACTTCTGGGCCTTTCAGTGAAACGAATCGTACTGGGATCGTGTAATGTTTTCTTTTCCACGCAATTCCGTCCTCTCCTCCGTGTTGTCCAATAACTTGCAACGCCGTTGATATTCAAGAAGATCCGTTTTAAATGGAAAGTCTTCACGTTGTTGAAACAAACGATCTTTAACCGGATCGGCTGCCTCGACGACGTAAAATACACACACCTCCCGGCTGCGTCAGGCGACGATCCAGAATAGATTTTATCGTGAAAACTGGCGCAAGCTCGCGGAGAGCATCGCCGAAGGAGAGAAAAATCTAATAGATGATCGAAATCGAGTTTGAGCCCCTGTAAGAAACTGGCCTTCCCGCCCTTCTTGCTCGGCGTGTTCCCGTTACAACGTCGCCGATACTGTCGCCCCATCGAGCTTAGAATGAAATCCAGTTCGCATTTGAATCAGTCGGTAACGCAATCCATTAGCTCCTAACAGCCAATACTCCGGAGGACAGCGTGCAGGAAGAAAACGACTCTGAAAAAAAAAAAGAAGAAGAAAGAGAACGAAGGGATGGATAGACGTCGGTACGACGAATCGTAGCCTGCCGCGAATCATTAGTGTTTCGTGTCACTAGCTTCTACGCAGTGAAAAAAGAAATTCATCGAATTGAGCTTTCGAATCGCTCGTAAACTTCAGGAAAAACGAGACTTGCTGCTCACTGCTCGTCATTCTCCGTAGCGTCGACGGCGTTAACGCGTTTTCGCGTGGTTCTTGTACAACAGGACGTCAGTGTGTGTGTGTGTGTGTACGGTCGATAGGATTCGTATCTGCAAAAGATTAGAAGGCTCCTCCGTTCGCCGCGCCTCGGGCACGGCAGAGACATCGTGTTTAGAGCAAGATCCACACGACGATAAGGCAAAGTACAATGCTTTGAATACCCATCCAGCATCTCGATAGGATCTTAACGTCCTCTAAGAGCAAACGAAATTAAATTCGCACGGCGCTCTAAGAGCCACGGGCCGAGTGCAGGCAGGGCCCGTTAACGCGAACCTAGAGGTACATGGTATCCGTGAATACGGATAGATACGAGAAGCATGAAGCAGGAGGATCGATACGTTTCTTTCCCTTTCTCTTTTTGTACATCCACCCTTCCTGTTCTTCCTCCGCCTTTTCTCTTTATATCCAGTCGTTCCCTTCCGCGCTCGCTGCGCGAACAAGGGCCGCCCGTCCCGCGACACGCCGCGCCGATCGGTTTCCGTTTTTACTTTTCACTTTTCCATCTATATGGATTTCGTGCCAAACGTTCCGCTCGAAGGTTGACAACTCGCGCTGCATCATGCGACCGGCGATAAAACTGCCGCCGTTTAGATAATCCGAGCACGCGTAATGCGCGATAATAATAGGCGCGCGCGCGCACGCTCGCTCTCGTTATCTGCCTGCGTTGCGATATCGCAAAAAGGAGCGAATTGACCGTTCTGCCACTACGCCGAGGATACACGCGTATATGCAAACATAATCTCGACGTTTTGAAAGGGTCGTAAGGAATTGTCTGAATTTTGTAGAGCAGAGCTTTGCGACATTTATAATTGGTATCGACATGAAAAATAGATTTACGTTACTAGGTACATGTTGTTAAAACTTTTACGAACGCAGTTTTATTTTTTTTTTTTTTTTCTAAACTTTATGAGAACATAACCTCCAGTTAATAATGTAAAAGATAAATTTATCTTACGTTCTAGGTATTGCTTAAACTGTTACTAACGCTGCTTTATCTTCTCTTTGTTTAACTTTATGAGAACGTATGGAACGTAACTTCAACATTTTGAAAAGATTGTGAACAATTGTTTGAATTTTGTAAAATAGAGCTTCGCGACGCCCAATTGGTATAAAAAATAAATTTACGCATTAAGTGTTACTTGAACTGATGCTTTAGTTTTTTCAAACTGTATGAGAACGTAACAAACATAACCCTAAGTTTTGAAAAGATCGTGAGGAATTATTTGAATTTTGTAAAATAGAGTTTTGCCATGTCCAGTTAATAATGTAAAAGATCAATTTACGTACTAGGTATTGCTTAAACTGTTACTAACGCTGCTTTATTTCTTTTCTTTTTTTAACTTTATGAGAACGTATCAAACATAACCTCAACATTTTGAAAAGATTGCGAAGAATTGTTTGAATTTTGTAAAATAGTGCTTTGCAACGCCCAATTGGTACCAATATGAAAGATAAATTTACGCATTAAGTGCTACTTGAGCTGTTAGCTAGCACCGCTTTATTTTTTTCCAAACTTTATGAGAACTTTAACAAACATAACCTTAACATTTTGAAAAGATTGCGAGGAATTGTCTGTGGGCGTTGCTTAAACTGTCACCAGTGCTACTTTGTCCTTTTTTTTTTTTTTTTTTTTTTTACTAAACTTTGCAAGAAATAAAAAGAGACCGTGACGCGAGAGGCGACGAGAGATAAATCAACGCAAGGATAAGGATGATGGACCGCGCGTGCATAATACGGTGCCTAAACGATTTTATTTCCGCCAGCGTCCATAAAATTAAACGAACCGGCGTTTACCGGTGTCCCGTGCAGTCTTTCCCTCGCTTCCCCGTTTATCTCTTAACGTGTGTATAGAACACAGCGGATAGAAAATAGCGGAGACAAAGGAACGGGTAAAGAAACGTGGTATTGATAGGAACTGAGGCGAGGCGACGCGATGCGACGAAGTGAAATCAGACGAGTTCCTCCGACAGTTTCGCTTGGACGATTCGCGCAAACGAGAAAGAAAAAAAGCGGGCGTCGCTAGCAGGAGGTATGCGTTTGATTTTTCGATGGAGTCCCGGGATCGTATAGACGCAATCCGTAGGGGGATAACAATGGTGTCCCCCGGGAGGACAGGCCTACCAACCACCCAGAAAACTACCCCTTCATCCGTCGAACTCTTCATCGTCTCGGTCCTCCTGATTGTTTCCTACGAGTTTTCTCCACTCTCTCTCTCTCTCTCATCTCTCTTCATCTCAATCTACCAACACACGCACGTGGATATACTCCGTATTTCCCCCTTTCCGTCTCTTCGGCAAATTTTTCCTTTGCCTTTCACTCTCAACCGCTGCAAACGGACGAGTATTACCCCGCGTCTACAAAAATTTTCTCAAATTCAATGTTCCTCCTACGCGCTACATAATTCACGAAAATTGACTCGTTGGCTTTTTGCCTTGGAAACGTGCCTTTCGTTCCTTGCACGCTCTCCTCGAATTCCCCTTGCAACCCGTTAAATTACCGTTGTCAAGATTATGAAGCGTATCGGTTTCTTGTCAGCTTCACGTCACGGTGTGAATTCATTCGACTCCAGGCAGGGAATATTTAATTCGCGCGAACAGTTTCGCTCGTCGTTGATTTCTGACAAGTTAATGTCGATGTAAACGTGTCGGACAGACGTTTGATCGTGCGATCCGATTGATAGCCTCTTCGCGAAAAGTTCAAGTTTCACATTTGCCCGACCTTTTGGAATTAACGGAGAGTTAGTAACACGTGGTATACCACAGCACCGTGGGTATACTAGAACAATTGTAAAGGTGTACTTTCAGAAGAACGTTCGATTTGACATTTTGGTAGAGCGACGCAGTAGCCATGCACGCGTACAGGTAGGATGCAGTCCTAAAGGTCGGAGAACGCGTGGTTGAGGGTTTAATCTAGAGAAATGCTGAATAATAGAGGCGAGTAGAACAGGGCTTACGATTGGCTTATGCAATATTCAGACTTACTTTCCAAGCCAAGTTCGCGTTCTAATTAAGTTCTCGGCGTTGAAGAGCGTTAAGCACCTTGTCAACCGTTTAACTCCGGTCCCCTCTGCTTTCAGATTCTTCCTCAAGTTCTTCCTCAAGTGCAACCAGAACTGCCTTAAGAATGCCGGCAATCCACGCGATATGAGACGCTTCCAAGTAAGTTGACTGAATCAATTTTTTTTTTTTTTTTTTATTAATAATCCGAACGTTTGAGAAATGTCTCTTTCTCCGTCGATCAGCAGCTGGAGCCTGATCAAATTTCTAATCAAATCTGTTGTTGCGAGTCATCCACGATGAGAAAATTGAATCGCAACTGACTAAACTAACGTGTACAGACGGGTGGGGGGGCAGTAAAAGCACGAGAACGCGAAAAGTCTGTTGGATTGGTTGGATCGTTGAACGGTGCGTAGCGCGGCGCGTCCAAGAGAATCGTGCGTAGCTTCCACTCGGAAGCGCATTCTTTTTTAATTTCGAAAGAGGAAGAAAAAAGGAAAGGGAGGAAAGAAAAAGTTGGGCGAAGGAGACAGCAATTTCCCGATGGTCGACCATCGTCGCAAGTTGAGATCCCCATCCAAGAGACGTAATCCAAGGGGTTGGCAATTAGCTCAGCGCGGCATCAACCGACCCACCCCCGTATCCGTTCGCTCAGCCACCCCACCTCCGTATAACGGTCTCTCCTACTCACCGACAGCCGTATCTCGCCACCCCGTCCGTATCCATTTCCACAGACAAAAGCTAGAATTAAAAAATAAATTACCAAAAACTTTGCGCTCCGTCTTTTCGCCCTCTTCCATTGGTCCGACCCGCCTTATCGCGCGACTCTTGCCACGTCGGACGAAAGAGAGACGAAAAGCAGAAGGAGAAGCCGACTGTTCGCTAATTTCTCTCTCGCTCGGAAACAACCGGCGTCTTCCGCGACGAAACGTATCAACGCGAACGTCGCTCGAGGCATCCAAGCGTCTAATTTCCAAATTTAAGTCTTTCGTCAAATTTAAATCCTCCGGGCGGCGGATGGTCGTTTTCCCGCGTGTTGTTGGTCCGCCCGAAGGCAAACCAAAGTTAAAGTAGTTATTGTTCCGCCGAATTTGTTTAGGAATTGCTTATTGCTTGACGTTGCGAATTAAAATTTTAGCAGCGGCGCCTTCTCCACCCTCCCTCCTTGCGAGAATTTCTCTCGGCGGCGAAGGGCGGCCCGGGTTATTCTCACCCTCGCGCCGGACAAGTTTGCACGACGTTACTCGCGCTAGGCACCGCGGCCAACTAGCCGAGAAAGTTGAGAAGTTGCGGAAGGACAAAACTTCGGGCCGTTTGCCGACCGCCCCAGTCGATTTTATAAACGTTCTTTCTACTTTCTCCCGAAAATCATCGTCCTCTTGTTTGCATTCGCGAAACTCGGAGGTTAACCACGTGCCTTGTTTCAATTTGTCGGAACTTCTACTCCACGTTCGCAAATACGTATTGCTGTCCGCGTTGAGGAAGAAAGAAAGAAAGAAAGACGAAAAATTATTTTTCTTAGATTATTCTCTAAACGAGAAGTTTCCTAATTTTCTGAAAAAGGATAAT
>KQ435694.1:1092890-1104705 GCA_001276565.1 Melipona quadrifasciata | reverse complement strand
CAGGCATACCAATGAGACGAAAGGAGAGAACACACACTTACAGAACAACATCTGGAGAGACAGAGAGGGAGAGAAGAGAGAGAGAGAAAGAGAGAGTACACGGACACAAAGGGAATAGCTTTGTAACTGCAAACGCAATTCTCTCGCAGTCGTTTTAGAAATCAGACTTTCGAATCTATCTGTCAAAGCTGAAACGGATTTCGGGCGGATTTCTTTTTTCGAGATCTACTCTCGCGGAAAATGTCAAAGTGATTTCGATACGCTTTAGACAATCCAGCCAACACGCAGAGAGACAGAGAGAGAGAGAGAGAGAGAGAGAGAAAGAGAGAGAAAGAGAGAAAGCAGTTTGGTCATAAAACACAGGCTTAACGATGCCGTTCGCGGTGAAAGTGAAAGCAATTTCTTTCTCGGCAAAGTTCTCGGGTCTTTATCGGGGTAAACGAAGTTATCGCGCGATCTCACAGTGATCAGAGAGAATCGGGCCGAACGTGTCGGAGTACAACGACTCTTCGACTTTGGCCACGTTTGGTTTCGTGGTGAAAGAGGAGAGGAGAGAGAGCTCGCAGCTCGAGAGACGGAGAGAAAGAGTAGAAGGGAGTAGCAAGGGTAGCATCCCCTTACCACTCGCTAGTGGCACGGGGGATTTTATTTATTCCGGGTTGGTACGCTTGTTCCGGCCTCCTCCACTGAATCCCTCTTTTCAACCCTCCTCCGCCTCCTCCACCGCTCTCTGCCTCTTCCTACTTTTCTGCCCCCCTCCTCCCCTTCCTCCCCCCGTACCATCTCGCTCCGACAATTCTCTAGCAGGATGGTTGCCAACGTGGCTGACTCTGTTTAACGACTTTCTTATACATTGAACGCAATAAATACCTTTGTCCCATTCAAGAATCTCCAACTCTCTGTCTGTGTTGCTCTCTCGCGGTGCTTGAATTTTCTTCCTACCGACAAATACCGATTAATACCTGCGACCGTGTCTGTCTAACGTAACTGCGGACACAACTCGACGAATTTCTCTCGGTGTTGTTGAATCTTTAAATACGATTTTTAAGTTGCCGACTGGCCACACGACTCGCGTCCGCCACGCCGAGAGATCTCTTAAACCTTTCAAGATTTACACGGTAGCGCGAGCAGTCGAGCAGTGGAAACTGTTTGAGCGTCACTGGGAGCAATATACCATGATGTCAGCCACTCTGCCGTGGCTCCGCTCTGCCAGGGTTGGTACCGGGGGTGGCTTGGCTTCGCCGGGGTACAAAATGATATCATTGGGTTATAAATTCCAAGCAGAGACACCGGCGGCCCGATCGCCTCCCTTCCTTCTTGTTACAACCCTTCTCCGGCCACTCCAACCCTCAGCCTCTTCCTCCTCCTCCTCCTCCTCGCTTTCGCCCGTTTCTCTTTCTCTTACTCTTTCTCCTTGCCGCCACCGCCGCGGGAAATATATCTACCACACGGCCTCGACCGAATAAACAGAATATTCTGATAATTTTCCGTGTCCCATCCCCTAACTAACTGTCTCGGTTTACTTGCCGCGATCGCAGCTACTCCGCTCCCTTTCTTACATAGTTTTTGAGAGTTCCCGCGCGTGACGGAAAACGTGATAATTAGACTTTGGATATTTCTTTCTGCAGCTTCGTATCCCCACAAACAGAATCGAAAAGATCGAACTTGAATTGGGTAAATTGCATCGTATTTTCTTTGCACTGTTTACAGAAGTTTCATATATGCGTATATATATATGTGTGTGTGTGTGTGTGTGTGTGTGTAAAATTTATTTTACGGCAAATTAGGTCATACACAGTTGGAATGTTAATGCTTGGAATAATTTTGTGACGCGACACTGCAAGCGTGCAAATGTAAATGGCTAATCATACTATAATGTTAAGATATTAACGCTGTATATCGTTTTAATTAATCCTGCGGGGAGATGTAATCTCAAATTTTGCAGTTGCATATAACATTAACCGTGTCGTTTATACGCCTGTGTATGATATCATTATTTGCCAGAGAAGAATAAGAGACGATAAATTCCGATTTATTGATATTTTTTTATAGCTAAGCTTAAGCCAGAACCGACTCGTTTGTTAAGTGAATGACAATTGTGTGTGTTCGCAAATCAGGTCTTTACACGCCTGTACCTCTTCAGACGCCGTGTATAAAAGCGATATCGCCGAACGAAGGTTGGACATCTGGCGGATCCACGGTAATAATCATTGGAGAGAATTTCTTCGATGGACTGCAAGTCGTTTTCGGCTCGATGCTGGTTTGGAGCGAGGTATGGGATTTTATGTTTCAAGAAAGATGATGGAACACGAAATTAAAGATTTTAGAAAGAAAGAAAGCAAAGAACGACGCGCAATGACCGTGTGCGTACGTACCTCGAGCCACATTCATTTATTTTTCTCCTCCAGCTAATTACGCCAAACGCAATTAGAGTACAAACTCCACCACGGCAGATACCAGGCGTCGTCGAGGTCACGCTGTCCTATAAAACTAAACAATTCTGTAAAGGAGCACCCGGTAGATTTGTTTATGTTTGTGAGTATAAATGACTCCTCCTATTTTGCTATTGGGCAAGAATTTGCCGATATAATTTTTGCAATTAATTGAAATTATCGTTGTCAGTGTCAACCTGGTCGTTTGAATCCTTCTTTCGGAAAATTTAAAAGTGTATGACTAGAGATCGATAGATTTAGAAATTATGTTGTGGCGACACTTGCCATACGCGGTCCTGTACATGTGTAAGGTAAAATTTCACACATTTTTTTAAACATTAAACGAACCAACGATCGACTACGGCTTCCAAAGATTACAGAAACTCATTCCTCGGCATCCAGGAGATCCCGAGAAATTACCAAAAGAGATCATACTGAAAAGGGCGGCGGATCTTGCAGAAGCCTTGTACAGCATGCCGAGAAGCGGAAACGCCGGAATCACGGGAGCGCCAAGGAGTCCGGGATCGGGTCATCCACCTGCGCCACCGACCTCCAGTTCGGCAACAGCGTTCAACTCGTACACAGGACAACTGGCGGTGACGGTGCAAGAAAACGGTAGCGCGACCAAGTGGACAGACGGCAAGTATTGCAGTGGTATTCTGTGTAGAGCACACGACAACGCAATTGGTCACAACAATTAGAAACGATCGCGACGCGCTAATTGCAAATGTAACGTTCGCTCCGGAAGCCAACGACATGTTCAAAATTGGAGGAATTTTTTAACGAATATCACGACAACGGTTGCGTGCCTCGGGAACCTCACGAACCTCATCTGTTTCATTTCACGTGACGACGTTAGACGATGCTATTTAGATTCAGGAAACCAGTTCTGTTTGTTTGGCGAGTAATCAATTTTACGTATTTTTCCACGTGTAAACCAGCGTCTTGTAGCGTAACGTAGCGATTCAACTGGTAACTGAGAATAAATCTGAGTCGATCCACCGTTATATACGTCAACTCGTCTTCGTTCCGGTATACTAGGCAAGACGCTGCGAGCAGAATGATGAAATACTGACGAGTTCGTCTGACGGGCAGGTTTCTATTTCTAGACGGTAGTTCGGTGACGACAGGAGCCGGTGCTGGAGGCGGCGGTGGCGGCGGCGGCGGCGGCGGCGGTGGTAGCGTCGGAGGAAGCGTCGGTGGCAGCGCCGACGCCTACAGGCAGAGCAGCAGCGCGAGTCCACGTGGGGTCGTGACCGGTGGTGGTTACTGCGGAAGTTCGGCTAGCACACCTCACAGTCACAGCACCAACGGAAGTTACTCGGTAGCCAATCCGTATACCGGTAGCCCAACGCTTTATACATCGCGTAAGTAACGTCTCTTTCGACGATATCGACCTTGATTTTGTATCTCTTCAATCTTCCATTCGTTATACTCTGCTTTTTGCTCTTGAGTTTTCGAACTTTTGTTCGTCGATGATTCAAGATTGTGATTTGGAACAATTCGGAGGAGGCAGTCAGTGAAAATACGTCTCGTCCTCCGATTCAGTGTGCATGCTGTCTACAGAGATCTGTGTATGTGTGTATTTGAAGCGATGCACGCATATACGCTTGTCACTAGAGTTAGTCTTGGCGCACGCACTTATGATTTTTCCCTTATGTGAAATTTTCGTTTTAGCGCACGAACAATATGGCATTTTCTATACGTCCGGGGACGGGAGTGCGTTCGCCCCCGTAGTACGACCACCGACCACCTCAGTCCCACCGCACTGGTCCACACAGCACCACCTCGCCACAGCCGCCCAGTAACCGCTAACCGTCCACCATCACAACCACCATCATCACCACCACAACCACCCTATGCACTGCGATTAAAGAATTATGAGAAACATGCACGAGAGACGAGACTCGAGGATGTATGTACACGCACGTTCATTTATCAATAGTTGATGATAATCCTTCTCCCTCTCCTCGAATTCGTTACATCTCAGTTATCTCGATCCGTCATTATTACGTTTTGCATCGAGCGATTGTAACTTTTTGTTTTTCAAATATTTAAAGAGTTCGATAAAATTTTTCAAATATTTCATTTTATTAACCGCAGATTTGTACGAATATGTAAATTGTTACATCTGACATGTGTGCTTGTACTAATGAAATAAAGTTATTTGCTCGAAAGTACATGACATAGCTTTTACTGTTATCGCGATGAAGAGATATCCTTGCAGAAGAATCATTATGACATCGTTTATTGCCGCCATCGTTTTGTGTCACTTAGCTAATAAGATCGTTAATGTTAGAGCGATCGTGTCAGATACAGTCTTTCATCTTGCCACATATACCAGTCTTCGATATGAAAATACTCCTATTCGTTAAATGACAAATTCCCACAATATACAAGATGCGATTGTAGCGTGCGGAAATTAAATAACGATGTTTAAACAAAAAGATGCACGAACAAATTTTATTCCACACTTTACTCGTATTATCTCTCTTACATTTAAATTACGACCATTCCTTTTTACCATTCATTTATATCGCTATCATTCCTGTATCGATTAAAAATTTATTTGTCTAGACATGCAAAAATTGAAGCGTTATAGAAACAAAGATATATATCTGTGTCGTTCTGCTTGAACTAGTGATTCCAGAAAGTACTTGCTATTATGATTTTATCCAGTAAAGTAAAATAGACTTTGTCTAGTCTCGTTTTAATCGATTTTCGCTTTAATCAACCACGTTTTGCGAGACGCGAAAAGATAAATAAGGAACAAGTACACTTTCTGTGGACCAAATTCTGCATTTTCCTATCTCGTTTCTAGATTCTAGAAAAGCGCTAAATAATAAAGTGCTGTGTGATTTTGTAATTTGCATCGAGACAGAGTAAAGATGATTTCTCGGATCGCTAGTTGATCAATTATTTTTAACTTTTTACGCTACAGTGAATGACACTAACGTATAACCGACAGTGGGTATGTTGCAGGACTAGGAGAGGTGGTTGGTTCACCGTTCAACATGAATCCATTTATGTTGCCCACCTGCAGTCAAGGATATTCAAACGCCGCCAGCCCGTTGCTCTCGTCGAACGGCAAATAGTGTTACGAGATGTAAGCTCCGGCGAAAATATCGAGGGGCTATGTGTTCACGGAAGCGAAATCCATCGACGCATCGCAGGATTTCAGCGAATTTTCGTATTCTGATAATCATCGTACTCGCGATTGACAATCGCTTTCATGAATCGGAATCGGTCCTCTCGACTCACACTTTACTTCCCTTCCCTCACCCTAGTTGCCGCGCAATAGAAGAGGAGATCGCATTTTCGTCGGAGCTGAGCGATGAATTTAGCGCGAGAGTACGTTGAAAAGAAATTGACAACAACATTTTATCTATCGTTAATGATGATCAAATAAGTTAAGGAATGATACATATCGAAGCACATAGGGGTGTTTTCTTCGTCTATTGACATAGTCGTTCGGTTCGGCACGTGTAACAGTGACACTAATTCTTTCACAACTATTTCCAACTGCTCTTTTCCCTTTTTTTAGAAAAATTATATACAATCTGTATAGAAGTTAATTTGAAATTTATTTGAACGAAGGGAAAACAAATGCCAATAAAACAACGATTAAACGGAAAATTTATTTATCAATCGAGATGTTACAATTTCACGAAACGTGAAAAAGTCCTTTAAATGGCAGTTTAATTCGTCGATCTTTTCAACAAGCAACCGAACGATTATTCTCTTTTCGTGTCTCCGATATCGCTACCTTGAATCTAGCTATCCCGATACGAAATCTCATCATTCTCATCGATAGAGTCGAGTACCTCCTTTGTCCTGCGTCTCCTCTCGTATACGAAATTATTAGAAATGTTCTAAAACTCGCGACAAACTATTTTCACTGGTGTTTTTTCTTCGACTTTGCAGTACGACGTTTCTGACGACACGATCGTCTAGCTGTTGAAAAGTTACGGAAGAGGCAATAGTATACGCAGGCGGGGACGTTCACAGGGTGCTGAGCAATTTTATATCAAAGCTAGCAAAGAGGCTAATGAAAGTCTAGGAAGAGAAAACAAAAATTAATAACACCACTAGACGGACATATCGCTTATCAGTGAATAACAGACATCATAGTTTTAGAGAGCATTTTCGAGTTTGAAATTTTATCTTCCTACCCGTACGTTTTAAGAGACTAACCAATATCGCCTAGGTAGTGTAACGTCTAACTTGTAATTTGTAAATTTCCTTGTAAATATTGTTGCGATAAAAAAAAAAAAAAAAAAAAAAAAAAAAAAAAAAAAACAAACAAACAAAACTATTTCCAGGAATCCAACGAAGCGATATTAACATGAATATAGAACGAAAATTATTATATATAGATGTAAATAATCGTAGAGCGTCATAGCTTGATTCGTATGATAAACACGCTGGCGATCCAATCTTTTAACTGTCGCGATCCATCGTGACAAATACTCTTCGCTGTGTTTGCCATGAATATCTCTACGGTGAAACGCTCGCCTGTTTCTTTCATGTGCTTGTTTTTGGCGACCTGTTCGTGAAAAAAACGGGGAACGACAAGAATGCCCGTGCGAAATATCGATGTAACGACAAGGATCGGGAAGCGACGTTAAAAATTGGATTCGTCCGCAGCAATTGTATAAAAAGACCGTATAGTTGATTTGAATCGTTCGATGAGCCCGCCCAAAACAAAAATTTCACAGAAAACGAAATCTCACGAAAGTATACGAGGCATGTACCGTTGCAGAATTGAAATCTCCAATTAGTCCAGATTTTGCAGCAGTTTACGAGCGTAGTTCGTACATCGTATTTTTCCTTTTCGGAACGAGTGTCGTTAAAAGTTATTATTGTAAAAAGTTCCTTTTTGCATATCGACTTGACGAGTAGACTTCCATCGTCGTGGAAGACGCGCTCTTTAACCCGGAGCCGTACACGCTCTGTGATCTTGTGATCTTGATTATAATAATTAATTACCACTTTCGTTCGATCACGCAATGTCACCATCTTTTACATGGCGCGTCGTTCTTGTACGTGCATGCGAACGCACATGAACACATACACGCGCGTACAAACGCTCGTCTATGTATATTAAAATAAATTAAACTTACATTTTTGAGAATTAAAATCGGTAATTTGAAATTTATTTACGAGTCCTCCCGTTGATTTCATTTAACAATTTTGATGTAAAATGTCGGACACATTAATAAGAAGAAGCAAGTAATCACGCTGTATAGTAGGTAAGTAAATAAGTAGTTGTTTTGAATTGCTCGTTACACCTACATGAATAATAATATTATTCTCAATAAAAAATTATCCGATAAAAATGATCCTTTCCGTCTTCATCCGATCCCTTCGAAAAATAAAGTAATCATTGACAACACTTTGTACATTTATATCGTGAATATCGAAGCTTCGTGAAGGTCTTATTTAGTTAACGAAATGTCTATGCGCAAAAATCAGCAGCCTAATAAGAATTATTGCATTAAGTCGAAGTAACAACTTAATCGCCGTAAGCATCTTTTGCTCGAGTGGCGTAGGTCCCAGGAGAACCCACGTTGGAATCGACAAATAGCGAAACAGGATCTCGAGGACCACTTCGGGCCGATTAGTTCACATGGTGTCCTATTACCTCTAGCCAGCGAGCGGTAGCGAGCACGCGTTATTGTAAAGCTGTTTGTGTTATTAGATTTAGATTGGTCGGCACGTGGCATGCGGTATGGCAGCCACGTGTCTCATTGCAAACGTTACAACGTGGGCACAATGCGAAATCGTTTTTCTTGTAATATTGCTTTTCTTGCCAACCCCAACGAAAACACGTTCTTTCATCGTGGATCCGTCAATTCGCCATTATTTCCTGCGATATATCGTGGTACGGCTGGACGATTAATTATTAACGAACTCGTAAATCACTTTCTCAACCTTCTCGCTTTACGTTTATTGTTTCGGTAATTAGGATCCTCTGTTCCTAAAGTAATTTATTGATGTGTCGCTTTATTGAATAAGTGAAAAACGAAACAGAACTTGACGTATTGAACACGTTGAAGTGCTTTTATGTTGTACATTTTATATTTTGCTACACTAATAGGCTTTTTCGCTCCGTTGTTTCGATCCCCTGGCACAAACAAGTACGGCTCTCACAGCCCGCCAAACGATTTTTTTTTTTTTTTTTTTTTTTTTTGGCACGTGCGATCCCATAAAATTTCTATACGAGGCATGTCGCACTCGATCTAATTGGAATCTAGAAAAAAGAGCAAAAGTAAAAACGTAATTTTAGGGGAATTCTGTAAAGACAATTTAATTTCCTATTTGTAAATAGGCACATGTTTAATACTCCTTAATATTTCCTTTATCAATCATTCGTCGCAAATTCGATGAATTGATAAATGGTAAGAAATAAAAATTCAAACGTTTAATCAAGTCTCGATCATTTCCAATTGAAAGATAGTTCGCTACAATTAATCGAAATAAATATTTTATTTTAGCATTTAATTTAGTAACAATTAAACATTACGCAAACCTTTACATTTATCTGCGAATAATTTCATTTCAATTGAATTTGAAAAGATTGTAGCACGAATGAAAAATTTAAGAGCATCAAGATACAAAGATCAACATGATCGGGAAAATGTTCTTCGTAAAGGAGATGCATAAATATTACAAAACGAATAAATAAATAACTTTGAACTCGTGTTCCACTCTCTTGTTTTCGGCACTAATAACAATTACGAATGTTCGAAAAGTATATTGACGCGTTGCTGCGTATGCTCTTTTGCGTCAGAGCGATATCGGGGTAGAATTTGAGTCGGGCGTCAAAGGGGATGAACCGAGGGCCGCTGGGAGCCGGCAGGGATAGGAGCAATCCGGTGATGCACCCTTGACAGTTCACTGCGATAAGATCTGCTTTTTCGCCGAGTAGTCGGCTCCATTTGAATTCTGTTTGTGAGCCCGAGCAACACCACTCTTCCATCGCATTGTGCCTCTATCGATGGAAAGGAATATTACCATCTACTGATTATCGGTAATCCTTATTCTGTGCTATAGAGTTTCCTTTGCTCTACAAATATTCTACAATGGCCTGCGGTATCTATCAAACAAAGCCATACGATTTATGTTTCTCTTAACTGAACTACCAGTTACAACAAACTACCTTTGCACATAAAATTCGCTAAATTTAACATTTATCAAGTTGCATCTCTTGCAAATTTACCTGCCACGTGTGATTTGTTACGCTGTGGCTGTTAGAAAAATTATTAGTTCTTGACGCATGAAAGATATCATTTTCAGTGCATTCAAAGATGCTATTTTATCAAGTTATCTGTAATATATAAAAATATTGCAAGTGCACACTAATTTGATGTGCAGCGTCATGTTCACTTGTGGGAAGCAGCTATAATTTCCAACGTATTACATGTAGATGATATTTAAACTTTTCTAGAATATATTTACTATCATATTTCACAAAAGTAAATGAAAAATAGTACTTGTTAACTATTTGTACCATATGTGATATTATGAAGAAAAGTGTGTTCAACAAGCCAGGTTGGCCGAGCGGTCTAAGGCGCCAGACTTAAGTTCTGGTTCCCAATTGGGAGCGTGGGTTCGAACCCCACACCTGGCAAAAACTTTTCTTTTTTTTTTCATTTATAAAATACAATAATTGTAAAATGTACCTCTTGGTTTGGAAGCAATATACAACGTATGAAGTTGTAAGACATAAAAAGTAAATTTATATTGTTATTGCAATCTATAAGGTTCTGAGAATTTCATTGCAAGATGTTTAACTTATAACTGTTTCTAAGAAAATTAATTCTATTTTCAGAACAATGGAATAAAAAATCAAAATAATATAAATTGTACATACTGCAATAAATATACAATTCATTTTATTTATAAAAGTCACTGTTATATATTTAATTATCTGTTAATTATGAATTATACGATTATTATGCGAGAAATATTCAATTAACCGTAATTTGCAATATCTATTTTCTCATTTTAATTAATATTATTTCCACATTTTTAATTATGTAGAATTAAGTAGTCTATCTTTGAGAACTTTGGATGAACTACTCAGCACTCATGATGTCGATAAAAGAAATTTCTGTAATGATGGAATCAATCGACGATAAAATCTAGTCATGTAGTACTTTATTGAAATATTAGTGTAACATAATTTTTATTTTATTCATTTACATTGCTTCATGTGGGAATGGTAAAAAATATAGAAATCATAAAATAGGAATAGTTGTATCGGGAAAATCAACTTTATAGTTAGTCCGCAGTAATAATTTACAATTCCATACTTATATTTTTCTGTATGATATATCATATTCATTTAAAAATTACCGTATATGTTTATCTTTGTACATACATGTATCTTTATTGATGAAAAAGCAACAATTTGCAAATTCTTTGTAATTATTTCGCCCGAAACTGTCAACAATGCGCGTAAAATATTTTGATTTTGCGCGCCGCTTAAGCGTAAGCTCAAGCGCGTAGCGTCAGCCAATAGGAAAGCGTCTAGAATAGAATTTGGCGGGAGATGCCATCATTCCGGTGTCGAGATTCGTGGCGTTAGGACTTTTCGATTTGTTTGACAAGTATAAATTTCGTGCGTAGCATTTGTATCATCATTCTACCACCTTTTAGACTACTATTAGGTTCGTTGAAATAATATATTGTTATTTAATACATTTTGAAATACTGTCACAGCGATATTCAATAATTTTACGAACTTCCTTTGTTCTGTTCTCTTTGGTTAACTATGCAATTGTTCGATTTGTGAATATCATACATTAAGAGTTTCTGAGGCAGCATTTGAGCTTATTTATTGCACTATTGGTTATTATTTTGATATTATTGAGTCTAACCTCAAGTTTTTACTTTTCATTCGTACAGATTGCTGATTGAATGTTGAAATCATATCGAAAGAACATCTCGATGACTGACCAAATGTATTAGGTATGTGTTAGGATCATTTATCATTTCATTCGTATCTTGTCAGAAGTATTGAAACGAAACTAAATATAATGAAAGAAATCACATTTTCTCTGTTCGAATAATTATATTTGTTAAATTGTTTTGTATTTAAGCGAAAAGTCAAGATATAACTTGTATATTTTATTCTGTTCCAAACGTGCACTCTCTGTAATAAAATCGCCATTGTACTTTTGTCAACTTTCATTGCCTTTAAAGGGTAGCGCGAAACATGTTTAGACACGTTTCGAGCCAAGGTCAAAGTTAAGCGTATCTTCTGCGTATTGTTACTATCTACATGGCATGTTTCTTTACGAAAATTTGATTTCTTGAAATTATTGTTGTACATTTATAAACTTGTAAATCCATCCCTGACTAATACACTTTTACTT
>KQ435694.1:1065952-1077689 GCA_001276565.1 Melipona quadrifasciata | reverse complement strand
GAAACAAAAGCAAAAAGAAAAAAAAAGAAACGGGAACGGGTACCGAAACGAAAGATGCTCCTTGGCGAAAGAATTTCGCTGCCTTGGAAGAACACCCACGGAACGGAATGCTTTTCGAAGTGACCGGGAAAAGAGAGGATCGAATTCAATGGGACGCCATCGTTATTTATCCTCCTAGGTGTGACTGAGCCCTGGTCCAACGACCCACGTGGCAGCGATTATTTGTAAAATCGACATAAAAGCGACATGCTGAGGATCAACGAGCATTAGCGTCACGCCATTGTGCAATTCGAAATGTTTGTGGATTGTGGTTGCCAAAAAGTAATTGCGTTTTTCTTTCTTTCTAATAGATGAACATACACGTGAATTTTTTAAAACGAGCTTAATAGCGACGTCGCGATTGTAAAAGAAGGAAGAGGAAAGTAAAATGTGTTGTAATTTCAGTTGTTGAGAATTAAGCGAAGCAAGCATGAACATCTCAAGTTGTACATAAATTAAAATAAATGGCAGTTATTATGGTTTCTTGTTAATTCTCGTGAACACCAACGTGATCTCCACATTTTGAAGCGTGGTTAACTTCAAATTTTTGCATAATCTGTTTGTCGAAGCTTGTTTTAGAAAAAAGAAAATGCACGATCCCGTTAATAATAGTTGCGTGTTTTTTTAAATAAAAAATCAAAGAAGGACATTTTGGTACTATTTCCGAAAAGAAAGAGGGAAACGCTGCGCGAACTCATAAAAGATTATCTGACGTGCATGTCGACGAACTATATACGACGAAAGTGCCGGAATGGGTTTCCTACGAGGATATTAAATCGTTCCCTTGTCTGTGGAAAAAGAAAAGAACTTTGAAGTTGACTAAAAAATGGCAAAAGACAATCGGACAAAGTGGTCGATATATTGTCCAATAAAGTTTTTTCTCTCGAAAAATTCACAAAAGATGCAGCTACTTTTTGGTGCCAAACCAGCACCATACTTTTTTTCTTTTTTGAACGTACCAGACAGCGTGTTTCTAATGTCACAAATCGGAGCGCCATGATTTGTACTGCTGTCTTACGCTCGGCGTAATTGGATGGTTCTTCGAGGGAATGCAGGCTTTTAACGAGTGCGTCGTCAAAATATATTTTAGATAGATTTATTGCTTCTTGTCTTCGAACGTTCGATTTACTGCGATCGTTAAATTTAATAATACCAGGGTAATTGCTTAATTTAAGCCACGCCGCTTGAGCGTCGAAAAACCAACGAGCAAACACGGTTGATTGTATCGGCAGACAGACGTGACTTTCCGTCTAGGCACTTGTTTTTGTCAGGTGAAATAAACGCGCGAGAAAATTATCGAACGACAGAGAGAGGAAGCACTGAAGTATAAATAGCGGAAAAGTATATTATGGGGGGGAAGGACGGGGTATTTTAAGAACAAATATTTGAGAATGACGTTGGTAAACCTATACGAGGCAGGTGTTTGAATTATTCATGGGAAAAGTGGAAGCTTAAAAGGTAGGCTAGAGATAAGCGCGTTACCCGCGAAATGCATTAAAACAGCCAATAAACATCGCGCTCGAGCAGAATGGTAATAAATTATCCGTTGGGTAATCACCTTCTCAACAGATATTGGCCGAACGAAAACGAATATACTACTGTGGCCAAAGAAACGACTAGTCCCTCTGTTTATCCACACCGTCCGACGAGTTTGGATACGTCTTAATCGACTCGATCGATCGATCTAAAATCGATGTTTCCCCTTTTTCTGTAAATCTTCGATTCGAGAATTTCCAATTTCCACGATCGCGATATTTTGACGAGTTTCGTTTGAAATTTGATCTTTTCATTGGGTCTTGCATTTTTTATGATACAACTTGGATGCACCGACGTAAAAATATTCTTTTACTGGGCTGTGAAATGGAATACTTTTCGTTTATTTAAAAACAGTGTAGCTTAGTACTGAATGTTCATCGAATTATTTTGCTTATGGGGAAAGTGCTTTTTTAGGTCAAACTTATATGCACGCTACGGGTATATAAATAATTTAGAAAAAAGGTATCACAAATATAGATCGTTAACAAAAACGTGAGATACAAAGAAACGAATATACTTTGACCTGCGCGATCGCCTGATTTCACGTCACTAAACTTTCATCTGTGGGCGACTTTGATAAACCACATTAAATAGGTAATCGGTACACGCTGTTGAAAAATTTATGATAAATTCCAGCAAAGTGGAATCGTTGTGGGTTTTATTCTGACAAAAGTGTCGAGTATTTGACGATAATTAGACAGCTGGAACTACGATACAATCAATCGCGTTGATTTTTCGTAACTTTCCAAACAGAGTTTCCAGCACGTGAACGTATTATTTATGAGCACACGCAATGAGTTAAGCATGTCTACCTAATGCCGCAAAATTTGGTTGAGAGAAACGACAAATGAAAGCAACGGAATATAACGCTAACGACAAAAAGGAAAGTAAGTATAGAATACCTCGTACGTTCTGTGTGTAGAAAAATTATACGGCTATATGAGCTGAACGCGAGGGGATTGAATTAAATTCCATACGACTCTCTCTGGCTGAAGTGCCTACCTTCGGTGTGTGTTTTCGAGGGCGTTGCGCAGCTCTCAAACAAGATTTCTGTAGAACGTAACAAAGGGAAACGGTGCGCCGTGCCTTACTGCTGTTATGTATTGCTGCAAAATGACGGAAGGGTAAATATAACGAGGGTGATGAATATTTATAATAGCATTCTCAATTGATCTGCTCGCGAGAGGGATTTGCCTGCGTGTAGCATGCCGATGCACCGTGATCCACGCAAAAAAGAAAAAAAGGAAAAAAAATATACAGGGGGGTGAATAATTAAAAAGAACCGCCGGCGTCGACTATCTTGGTTAGCAACGTAGATTTACGTATTACGGGTACAACTGACAATGAGTTATGGTTAGTAATACGCTCTGTTTTATGTATACATGTTGATTATTCTCGAATGTTTAATATTGTGACACGCGATATTCAGACGAAAATTTACCAGTGATTGCTTCATCGAAGTGGTATTTACAGTGTAATAAATTATTATTATTTATTGTTATTTAGTACATGAATAACGATGCTCAAAATATTTGGAACAAAGTGTTTTGTTTTAAATTAATTTTGGCATCATTGAAAAAGTTTGTTAAAATTAAATTTATTGCCTCGTTGTTAAGCTTTGGACACTTTTCTTGATAATTCTAGTTTTCGCATTATTACATAAAAATTGTAAGACGTACTTCGGAAACAGAATTGTTAATCGTAATACGCCCCGTTTGGCTTAAACGGAAAATAACCAAAAATCGGCCTGCCACGTATCAACCTACGAAGAGGACGTCATTGTCGACAATATCGGCTTAGGAAATACGTGATTATTTCGGAAAAATCACGAATCAACCATGAATCATCCGATTAATATTTCATAAATGACGAACGCAACAGATTTTGGGATATTGGGACTTGATAATTGTAAGAATGCTCAGCAAACGTTTTCCATCCTCGTCTCCCGACGACATTAATAAAGCTATACTTTTCGGAGAAGGTCGCGGATACTTTTCGAAAAGGGAAGAACAAAGAGAACCGACGCCCGTGAGATAAGAATCACGAGGTCGTATTCGCCCCGACTGACCGAGAGTCTTCCGTAAGGGCTTTTCTATCCGCGTTCGAAGTGACTTGCAAGAGTATCCGAAAAGTCGGAGTAGGAAATTTCTATCACCCGATTTCATCTGTGCCGCCTCACCGTAAAACTCCACCGATCTTCCTATAATAATCTCGGTACGTGGTATCTTCGTTCGTCGGAGGGTAAGGAAAGTAGCGAGAAACGTTACAGATCGATCAATTTGGCGATTAGAAAAAAAAAAAAAACGGTGTAAAATTCAGCCGCGAGTTAAGCCGCGCGCACGCGCACGGTAGGAAGGTGGTAGCCAGAGGTGTAAAGCGAGCGAAAGCATATATCATGGCGCGGTAATGCAATATCGGCTGGGCCTTTCTTTGGGCCCAGGGGCCTGACGCCGTGGTGCCCGTACGCCCGTGTAAGTATAAGTAATGCCTGTTATTTGCCAGGGTATTAGTTTTTGTGCCGGGCTAACTTATCGTCCTCGTAAACTGGCGCACAATTACCTGTCTCTGCTGTACGCGAGCAGCGATGGAGAGTCTCGCAACGATTGCTTCGTGTCACGTCCGAGAGGTTCGCCTCCGTGAAATTACATTTTCGTTCTACTGACAATAAAACGACGACAAGAGGAATGGCGGAATTGGCGTCAGAATGCGCGTGCGGCAGCGTGTTACCCAGGGTGTAACTTGATTCTTACTTTATTCGTCATTTCGCGATAATTTTGTAATGTGCATCGTCGAGTGTTAGGTATGTATATGTTTAATCGTTTCACGAAGTAGCGAAGGATTGAAAATTCATATTTTATCGAAAAAAATCATCAAACGATTCGTACGTTTTAACGCGGTAGATTAACATCCGGGTTAGTAACAGGAAACGTGGTGTTTTTGATCATTATTGTATCCTGCAATTGTCCATCGTGACGAATGTCTCAGGCACGTGATAACAATCGACGAATTATCTGCTTGTCTCAGAACGAATAACGAAGACTTTGTACGTTATCGGAATTGAAAGTATGTCGTAAGCAATCGTAACTTCAGAGTAATAAAGCCAAAGTAATACTCGGTAATAAATCACTATCGCAAGTCACTCGATTATATTGCACTCCTTTCAATTCCAAAATCAAGCAGATTCGTGCTGTCCCTGTCGAAAATTCATTTTTGTTGCGTTTAAACGTACTACCAAGGCGATCGGTGTTCAACGAAAATTGAATGAAATCGATTCGTTGATAAATCGATTTAGTGGGACTAATAAACAGCCATCGAGTTTCCTCCGATCGAATGAATATGCTTGCAGAGCGCGGACCACCAGTGTCGTGGTGACACACAGCGACAGTCGTAGACACGATAGTGTTATCGAATTCAACGAATCCAGCCTTTAACTGGAAGTCGATGTTCTCGTCGATCTGAACGCTTTCGTCCGAGGCATTATCAGATTTTTCTTTTCTTTCCTTCTCCTTCTCTCACCTTCTGCGTTCCTTTTCTTCTTTTTCCATCTCGCTCCTTGTCTTTTTTTTTTCCGTTTGGGATCTTGCGGCGACATTTCCGGTTTACGAAGTAGCGGCCATTACGAGTAACGGCCCCGATAAGGACCATCACCGAAAGAGCCGAGTTTACGTACTCGGCCTGTTCCGTTGCTCCAATTAAGACGATTCACTGGCGCAGGATTCCGACCAATCCCAAAGATTCATTCATACCCTCCGATTCCAGCTTCAAAGTACAAACTGTTGAAAAAAAGTCGAGGATACGTTCGACGCGTTCACTTTTGGAAGCGTACAAGCGACAATTTCACAGTATCGATAATGAGTTACTTGCTGCGAGACGGGAAGTCAGCGTGACCGATTCATTGATCTCGGATGGCAGGCAACGACGCGAGAAACATTTATATCGACGAACCGAGGCAAAGGAATCTCACGCAGAGATAACAGCTACGTTTCCGTCTCGCAGAGAATCGGAAGGAAGGTCGTTCGTTCGAACCATCTCGAGGGTGAGAATCCAGGGAGAAAGTACAGCTGGCGCTGCGCCGTTACGCTTACGTTTTCTAGACTAGAGGGGATGTCGTGAGCCTAACGCGCGAAAAAAATTTACACGGAATTCTCTTGAAGCTTTTCGAACGGTGGCGTGACCACCCAGAATGCCCGCACATAAATTCACCCGTGTCGGAATTCATGACGATTAAAGGAGAAGGCGATGGTCAGGCAGGATACAAGGACCGCCCGTTTTCACTGTTTACCAAGGTGAACGTCTCATTGTCGTGAAAGCAACCACGTTTTGGTCAAGCCGTGCCGACTTTTTCATTATTGTGCGGACTTTTGGGAAAGCCATTGCCAACGTCCCGCGTTGCATGCATTCACAATGCATTCCTTCCAACAATGAAAGAATTACGCGGTGCAAAAGTCTCTTTGCTTCGGTTTAACTCCCGTTTTGTACAGATTTTTGCTATACGTACGTATACGCGTACGTATAACTTGTAAAAAAATACACACAAATGTGTTTCGAACAATTGGCGATATTTAAATTGTTACAATTTCGCAAGAAGTTCTCCTGTCTTTGCTATTCGTTTTTCGTAAAAATGTTTTCATGTCGTATAAATTCGAAGATATTCATCCTCGAAATATTGAAAAACTTTTTCCATCGTTGATTTCATGATGGACTTCTCTTCACAATGGTAAACCTACTGTACAATTTTTTTTCATTTTGTTGAACTTTGGATATATTCGAAGTTTTAGTATTTTTTAATCCTACTATTCAAATAACTTGGCAGAAAAAAGAGAATCGTACAGCAAATTTTAGAGGATCGTTGCCAAAAGGAGGGTCCAGTTTTCAAGTTCATAGTAGATTCTGTCACAAAAAAAATTTCAATAAATTTATAGCATTTTTGAAGAATATCCTCATTTTCTTATTTACTATATGATGTAAAAGAGCATTTTTGTGAAAAATGAATTCGAGATGGTGAAAGTAGAAAAGTCCAGATCCATAGCTATATGATTTCTCGTTACGAAATAGTAACAATTTAAACATGGCTAATTTTTCGAAATATTGGTAATTTAGTGTAAATAAAAATATGAGATAAATTAATTTGACTGACCTTTATTTCCTTCTTGTGCTCACTTTCTTCAAATTTTTCACTTGCTTTGTCAGACAGTCAGTCTCTTTCCCAGGTACACGCGTATATAGGACCGCATTGTAGTCTGAACGTGAATAGCTGAACTATATTTAATTCAGCGACAAATGGTTGCATTGTGACTGCCCGTACCATGTCACAAAGTACCACCGAGAAACGACATTTTAAAGACTCGTAGACAGAAAGGTAGCTTTTCAATTTAAAGAAAAATTACAAATTGATTGAAACAAAGAAAAGCTCTTTATTTGCAACATACAGTGTCTCGTCGCCATTAAGTGTCTAACGAAATAGTATCGTCGAATTCACCTTCATTTTGGGACCATAAACGTGTGTGAGATATAAAGAACGAAAAAATTGAGCCGAGCGGTAATTACATCGTAATTTCCCCTACGAAACTTTTCGAAAATAGTATGGTCTCGTATCTCTGGTGGAGGGAGCAGGGAGGAAGATGAGGAACGGAATCTCCTCTAATGACCGCTGACTTAATATTCTCTGGACGTCCGTACACGATTTAACGAGGGCGGCACTGCCGCGGACCACAAAGCCCGCGTGTTGCACGCAGGTGAAGGCGACGGCCGTGAAATAGACCGGGCCATTCTCGATTCGAGCTGGGCCCCCTTGATCGAGGAACGTGCACACGGTGGCGGTTGACGTCGGTTAGCTCGCAGCCGCCACCGAGAGAGAAACGCCCGGCAACCTGTCCCAACCAGGCCGGCAGATAAGCAACTGCGAGATAAGATACGCTAATTGAGAGATCTTAATTGGAGGCCGCACGGACCCTTTTTGGCCTTTTCGGCCTTTTTCTTTCGCGGACGCACCGCCAGCGTCACCCTCGTCCTCTTCCGCACCTTCAACTTTGTACAAGGTAGAGAGAAAAATCCTACACCTTCGATTTGATGGAAATACATGTAAAGAATCTGTCGCAGAATTGACTTTGATCTTGAATTTCAAAGGCAAAATTCTTTTTTTGCATCGTATTCTACTCGTGAAGGTATCACAGGTCGAAATATTAAAGTTCTTTGGAAAAATGACAAGAAAGTTTCTTAATCGTTTAGCACTGCGTGCTAACAGCGACTTTACGGTTCTATTTTTTGCATTATATTCTACTCATCACGAAGGTAAAAAAACTCTTCCAAAGGACCATAGATTGCAACCTGATAGTTTTCTCGAAAAGTGACAAAAACGTCTCTTAACACTGTGGACGCATGCGTCCTAACAGCGACTTTATGGTTCTGGATATGTGGATGTCTATATTACGTAATGTTTATATCTCGAATAATGTTAAGTTAGTTTTATCATTTGATTATGTAGACTCACACTGATGCTACAACTATGATAAATCAAATGTTAGCGAAACCTAATACGAGCGTCCAAAACCATAAAGTCGCTGTTAGGACGCTCGCGTCCGCATTGTCAATTGATTAAGAAACTTGCATGCCATTTTTCAAAAGAATTATTAGTTTCCTTCACAATGAGTAAAACACATTCCAAGAAAAAAAGGAAATTCAAGGTCAAGATTAATTATTTGTGTTCCCATCAAATCAAAGATGTAGAATTCGTCACGTACGATCACGTAATTTCTTACGTACGTTTTCCATCTTCTACCTTTTCTACGCTTTTCATATCAATAACATTCTGATATTTTAACAATATTTTTCACTGGCGATTAAAAATATTCCGCAATCGACAGATACAATCACAGCGTGAAACAACGAATCCACGAATCTGGCTATTAATTAAAAGTTTCTTTGTTATTTAGTCGTCGCGCGTTCAAATTCCTTCCGTTGCTGATACGTACCATCTGTCCGAGTAGATAGATTTCACGAGAATCTGGCCTCGAAGGTAAAAGACACTAGACTAGTTCGTCGGACGAAAGCGGATCGCAGAGCCAGGTATTATCCGGTGAGATAAAGTTTCCGGTGGCGGAGGCTGGAAAACGTGCGACGACGAGGAAGGTAATCTCGGGATCTAGACGCGGGAACGAAGGCAGGCAGGCTCGTACGGGGAAGGTATGGCAAAGGCAGTGGCGCGTGAATGTGTACTATAGACTAAAAGGAGAGGGGGGGGGCATGGAGAATCGTGGCGAGGCGAAGCGATTGAAGAAAGAAGAGAAAGGGGTAGAAAGCCGAAAGGAAGAAGAGAAAAGGGGGTGAAACTTAACGGCTTGGTTGATTCCCAGACGCGTGATTTCTAGATCAAACACTCGAGTAGCGTTAAGAAGGAAGTTGGGAAGGGGTGCTTATTCGATTCGGCTGGTCTGTGCTAGAAAAAAAGGGGGGTGTCAACGAGCTGTTACGAGGGATCGAAATTGGGGGACCCGCTCGTTTTTTTTCTTCTTTTCTTCTTCTTCTTCTTCTTCTTCTTCTTTTCTCCGTCTCGTTTTTTCTACCACCCATTCTTCGTATATTTCGATCTCTCTCCCGGATATCCCCGGAGAGGAGAGAGAAAAAGCGAGAGGGGAAGAAGTGTACAGGGCAAGAGGATTTTTCGACATTATTTAAGAAGCCCTTCACAGTCTATTCTCGAGGAAATCAACGGTCGAAATTGGAGTGGCAGCGGGAGTGAGTCTTGCATCTACACTTTTCGCCCCTTTTTTCTCAGTATACAGAAGAACGTAATACCTTGTGAAGCATCGCGGGGTAAACAGAGGAACCCAATGGTTCCCCGGCCCGACCAATCCGATGCGATCTCGATCGCTACGAGTTGTTTGATTTTGGCTTTCGGCCTCGAGTGATTTGAGCGGATTTGCGCGTCAACGGACACGCAAGTGCCTCTGGACCCTGAGAATTCTCGATTCTCAGGAAGATTAAAGTGCCCGGCGAAATCTTGCGTCGATTTTTACTCGCGAAAGTTTGCCGGTTGTTGTTTGATTACGATACTATTTTGGACAGTGATTTAGAATTTTCAGCCGAACGTGAACGAAAAATCAGCGCATTCTCTCGTTAATGTTCGGTTAATGAACTAATCAAATCCAACGTCTCCTTCGACATATTTGTATATTCTTGTTTGCGCGAGACGAAAATTACCAAGAGCGTTTATTAATATTTAATTGTTAATTTAATAGTTTAATAGTATTAATAGTTAATTTAATTATAAATTTAATTTAATAATTAAACAGATAAATTTGACGATTAACTTCTTCAAGAAATTAATTCGTAAATTCGTCGAATTGGCACAATTTCGTGTATATTTTTTAAATTGCTCAATGTTTGCTTGTTTACTCTTATCATTCGCTTTTAATCGTTAGTTACTCGCACTGGATACTATACTTGTTACTGGATAAAACGATTATAAATCATTCATCTTTCTTTTTTCCTTCGTAGAGAGTTTAAGACCAGAGGGTTGCTTAATTACCAGTATTAAATTACCAGAGTATAAATCCTTGGCAGAAATTATTTTGTAATGAATTTATTCGCTTGAACACGACTCGTTGACGTAAATCAAAACGATAACGACTTTATCACTTTCGACTGGTTTAATAGCCGCTCCTTTGACGCTGCTTCGTTCGATGCATCGAGCACGAGGTGAATCGGTGTTCCTATCTAGTGTCGTTTCAGCTAGAATTGCTGGAAATCTTCTCGAATTTTTCAATAACGATAATTAATAATTAATGACAAAGGAAGGGGGTGAGGAGCGTGTGAAATAAACGGCACGAATACGTAGCAGTGTATGAGCGTGTATTTGACAGTGTTTTTTTTTTCTCTCTCGTACGGCGGCACACATTATTAGAATTCGCAGTACGTACGCGATTTAAGGTTGGAATGTTATATTTATTGCTAGTTGCTCCGGGCGTGCTGCGCTCGTAGTAACGAGCCGCTTCGGTAACGGAACCGAGCGTTCTCGATACGATTAATACTGAGGATCGGTAAGCGGTTGGAAAACGATTTCGTTTAGCTCGGATGCCGGAGGTCGTTGGACATCGAGAGCAGATAATGGCCCTGTTCGGTCGTAGTCCTTCTCATAGAAAAATCTGAGTTCTTAAACTTATTGGCTGGTGTCCAACGTGTCCGCTGCTCACGGGAACGCAATCCCCGATTTCCCCTCGATGCGTGTACGAGCGTGGCACGTCCGGGATACATCGACACATCGATTTAGTGGGTAACAGGTGGGTCTCTATATTACAACGCGAATTACAATGTAGAGTAACATTATCATCATCATCATCATCATCGTCGTCGTCGTTCGTTATACAACAATCATTAATTATTATCATCGTTTCATCGCAATCGATCATCGTGGTGTGCTTAAGACAAGTCGGTATTAAATATCTTACATACACATCGTCTATATTTATACATACATACATATTTATATATATATATATATATAAATCTGTATGTATATATACATATAAACATGCCCTCTTTTTCTTCATACACATACAGACACACGCACGCGAATACACACACACACACATATATATATACGTATATATATATATATATGTGTGTGTATTTATACTTTGCCATTTTTTCTTTATTCATTATATATACTATCTATCTATAGTGTAGTCAGATTCATCTCTCGTGTTTCATTCGTTTCCTCATCTTATTTCTTCTGCCGGTTTGCGTTTGTCGATTGTGAGAAAGTAAGAAAAGAAAGAAAAGAAGAAAGGAAAAAGGAAAGAAAAAGAAAGAAGGGAGGAATTCAGACAGGTCACTCGCGGTGCTCGAGGTCAAGGCACGCGTCAATCAACCGCGTTTGTCCCTCCTGCTAATTTCCTCTCGCGTTTATTAAAAATGCTACTTGCTCTCGTCAAATGCTAAACGCAACTATAGATACTCCGTGGCCGCTCCGAAATATCGGAATAGAAATCGTCGTAGAAAAAATGTCATCGTGAAATTTCGTAATATATATATATAGGTATATATATAAAAACTAAACGCCAAGTGACTTGACATCGAGCAAACTGACGATTTTGAGAGGAGAGACACTCGTCGAGAATCGTTGCGCGTTCGTCGGTGGTTCCGTCTTTCGCTCGTTTGAGCC
>KQ435694.1:973529-993698 GCA_001276565.1 Melipona quadrifasciata | reverse complement strand
GATTTTTCAGAAAATCGCGCGGCATTCTCGGAAGAATCCAGTCGAGATGAAGGCTATTAGATTAGAGAGTGATCGTGTAAGATTAACTCGACTATCAACGATTATCTCTGGCCGATTGTCGAATTCCCGATAAAATCCCCTCGCGACTGTTTTCGCGGAAGGAGAAGAAGAGAAAAAACGGTCTCTCGCAGTTTCTGCTTCTGTAGAATAATAATATCCCAAGGTCTGGCCGCTCGGCGACAGTGACGAGGTAAATACTATTTAACGCCGACAATAAGATATCCCGTTTGATATCCCCGTATCGGGAATGTCGCAGTAGTTTCACCTATTGTCAATCGGTTTGCAAAGAAATTTCTCGGAAACCCGACAAAAAATGATGTTTGTAGCCGTTACACGTGATTATGGTAGCGATAAAGATTATGAATGAACTAAAATGATTCATTTGCAGCATGTATGTGATCGGAACTATCTCCTATTTTTTTCTTCTTTTTTTTTTTCTTTTTTTTTGTCGCGATTGTTACCCTTGATTTTTGTCGAAAGGTTGAACCTAACTTTGCTATACTTGGCTTAATTATTTGATATTTTGATAATTAATTTTAATATCTATTCCAGATATTAATTCATTTACTCTTCTCTCGTTAAACTTTTTGACTCAAAGTTGATGTAACGCGATCGATTTCTTGCGAATCAAATGATTATATAATTTATTTGTTGAATTCAGTAGCATGCATAATTGGAAGAATCTGATAGGTGATATAATTATTTTGTCTCAGTGTTTACAGATAAGCTTAAGTTAGTTATCGGAAGATTAACTTATTTTTATCGTTCCACACACTTCGGCGATTCAAGTGACTGTTCGAAAAAGTTATTTCACTGTAGCAGCAGTTTCGTGAACTGGTAAATTAAATGCTTGATTAATATGGGTCTTGTAACTTATCACCGATGTTGCACCAAATTATTCAACGACATACCGAATTGTGCGAACGTCTGTTTCTTTTTTACCATGCATATTATTCTTTTAGAAACTTTGTAATACATATTGTTACTTTTCAACTATTGAAAAAAGTTCTTTAACGAGGAAAGAAATATTTTTTTCTTTTTGTCTGAAAAAGTACAGTTTGGTGACTATTTTGCAGACTGTTATGCGAATATTATCAAAATTGAGTGACTTCTGACAACACGAGCGTAACAATTTGATCTTCGATGCAAAATTCAATCTTATCGCGATCAAAATTTTAATCCTATTGTTTGCCTTACTATTATCCCCTCTTTGTTTCATTCTTTCTTTCCTTTTTTATTTTAAACTTTCACTAGACAGTAACTTATGAAACAACTTTGCTTTGGAATTTCATCGCGAAATGCTACAGGAAAGTCTTGCACGCGCTCCTGCAAGAAGTTAACACCAGTCAGCGGAAAAGTATTTTTTTCTGTTTTGCAGGGGAAATCCGGCCGCGATCGACTGGCTGGGTAAAACTGGAACGTGTCATTACTTTTAAAAACGATTGAAAATTTCCCGGGGTTGCGTTGGTTGCTCAACGAAGATCGACAGACAGACGCCTGTTTTGCTCAAGTCACGACGCATCTCGTGTTATTTTTGAATTTTCTCGATCAATTTTCGACTCGTTAACAAATCGAATAACAACCAAATCGCTATTATTTTTTTTTTTAACTTTCAGTAAATTTTTTCAAAATTTTCCATACTCTTCGCGCAGTAGGTGCAGGAGGAATGTGACGAACGGAGCAAAGATGGCTTCCGGTGAGATGGTACCAATCAACATTCCACTCTCCCGTTTTCGCGGAAAAAGAGCGCATTCCTATTTGTTGATCGGAGATAACCGTTGGCAATCGTTGTGCCAATAAAGTCCATCAGTCATTCGATAAACTCGCGCTTCTTTTCTCTCCCCACGGCATTTCTTCCTTCGGCGCAGTCTCACACCTCGTCGTTGATAATTACTATATGCACGCACCGATTAATACGATCTTCGCGTCATCGTTGAAACTGTTTCCCTCGTGCGTGAAAGCACAACTCTCTTTTCCCACAAACAGCATCTTCGTACTGAAAGGAAGTAGAAAATTTAAAAACTAAAAATTAATCGAGACGGAAATTAACAGAGACGTCTGTGACCTCTGCTTGGGCTAGTACAGATCCTTAAATATCTTTTTGTGAAAGATCAGGACGAAATACGTGTGCGATATTGTAGGATATTTCATTCAACGACAGTATTCGCTGTAACAAGTGGCTTCGATTTGGCCGGATGGTATTTTGAAAGATGAGAGTGGAACTTAGGATTCTTATCTAAATAAACAACGGGTAAGATTGCAGTTTTTTTATGTCGAAGCAACTTTGTTCTAAATGATTCTTTCAAATATTGACGTTCGACGATAAGAATCGTTTTCTTTTCCAGAGATTGCAATTTCATTTCTCTCTCGTTTTTCACGTGCGCTGAACGTATACTCGAGACGATTAATTGGGTTAAGAAGTATTACTTAACGCACTTGAGCACATCGGTAACAGTAAATACCTAACCTGATCTAAATCGAACGTATGGAAATCCAATCTCGCGTCTGGTGATTTGCTATTAAGAAGTATTACTATGTGGTATATTTATTATTGAGAAGTGTTACTCGAACACACCAGTAATAATAAATACCTAATCTAAACCTAACCCAACTTATGGTAATTCAATCTTACGTCTGATATTAATTTACCCACCTACTTTATATTACTTTATATTATATCAATATGATATGTTTATTATTAAAAAGTGTTACTTGATGCACTTGAACACACCAGTAATAATAAATACCTAATCTAAACCTAACCTGAATCCAACCAATCTCACGTCTGGTATTAATTCACCTACCTATTTTATATTACTTTATATTACATTAATATAGCATAGATTGTATTACTTTTGAACGATAATCGTCCTCTTAAATATTCACTGATTGGCAAAGCTCGTCGATCAAAGAAATTCTGAGAATCTTTTCATTTTCGATCAGCGCGGGCAATGAATTTTCAAATTTTCTCGGCTGGACAAACTGTTCGTTGCGACCTTAAACCGAGTGGGGATCCTTTTTTCAAACTATTCGATAGCTGCAAGTGAGAAAGAAAAAGTTCATCAGCGCCTCGTAGGATTTGCTTCAGTTGATCGCGCCGCGCCGCGTCGCAATCAGAGTAGATAATATTCCAGGATTAACGTCCAAGTACAACGTGGGCACGAAGATAGATTATGATTAGCAGATGGTGAAACTGGCCGCGCCGATAAGAATGGCTAGCAACATGATCGAAGGTGGCAAGAAATCGGAAAACAAGAAGACGGAGCGGAGGGAAAAATGAGACGAATCGATCGGGCAGAGCCGGGGCAGAGTCGGACGTGTGTGCGCGTGTACGTGTGTATGTGTGTGTGAGTTTTCCATCGGACGTTTGTTCACAAAGGTGGCCGCATTCTCGGCGCTTGGCGCCGCATGGCCGTCGCACTGAGTCCGGTAAACACGGACGAGAGTCAATAAGTCATAAAATCCAACATCTAGGCATTCAGCTATTACGCCTGTCTACGCTTCGCACCGATCCACCGTGTATACGTCCACTTTTTCGTGCATCGGGCTGCAAATTGTCCAACGACGAAACTTTGCAATTTTCCCGACAGTTCGTTCGATAGATCGTATTATAGCGTTACTATGCATTCGGTCGAGTAAAAAGTAATTTAAAAAGTATCTGAACGCAGTGAAGCAAGTCTTTTTTCGTGTTTTGTTCGACAATCTTTTGTTGAAGTAAAATTGTAATTTGGTAGAATTGTAGATCACGTGTATGTGATTTCTGCGACACGTGATTTTTACAGGCCTCTCTTTTCAAAGTCAACTCTACACCATTAAGGGAGTTTTGTAGAGATCGGAACTATAGAGTGCTTAAGCTCTCTTTGAGTGCTTAAGGGAGTAACGCAGAAAATCGTGCCTCTTCAGGTGCAACGCTGATGCAACGAAAATTAGCGATTGGTTGATTTGGGTCACATGATTCGTGAGGGGGCGTGGAGTAGAGCTCAAGTAGGAGTGGCGTTGTCTGGTACTGAGCGATTGCTGTATTTTGCGCCTGTAATTTGTTTTGTATCGATTCAAATGTTTGCATATCAATAAAACCTAAAATTGTTTCGTGGTCGATGTTTAATTCCTTGCCGATGTCACGACTGCTAATGCACCAGTCTTGCTCGATTTTTTCCACGATTTCGCCGACTTTTCCAGTGATGTGCCACACAAACTTTTTTAGTGACAAAATTTCAAAACGTCTTCGATCTTCTTTTCAAGATGCAATAACTTTCGACTTGAACAAACGAATATCACAACTTTTTCTTAAACCATGATACGTACTTTTATGCTACACTGAAAGTGTCCATCGAGGATAATACGAAATTACTGTTTTGTCTTGACTTTTGCTGTGACAAAGTCGAGGCAAGTAAGAGACGGATGATTAAATTACAAATTTCAGTTGAAGTCGAAGGAAGAAAGTCGGGAGTCGACCCTATAGAGCTATAGAGCTTCGGCCCGGAAATAGAAATGGTCAGTCACGGCGTTTAATTTCGGAGAGAGAGAAGCAAGAAGCGTTCGGGTAAACCACAGACCACACGCAAAACGGGCCCGTGAAATTGGCTGATATCTCGCCCCCGGGGGAAATATTTCACTTTCCTTTCTCATCCTGCGTGTCGCTTCGAGCTGAAATCCTCTCGAACCAACTCGTCCTCGAGAAGAAAGGAAGAAAGCAGCTTCTGGTACCTGGTTTTTCCATTTCCTACGATTTTCTGTCGCATTGTGCGAATCGAAGTATTCTCAAAAACCAAGTGAGAGTAAATCGACGCGAGCGTGTTATAAAATTCGATCGCTTCGAGTTCAAACCCTCTCCCTCTCTCTCGACAAAAAAAGAGGCAGACTTTATAATTTTCGCTCCTGGTACCTGATCTCTCATCATTCTCGTTGTTGCAAGCGAATCGAAGACGAAGCGTGAAAATTGTAGGCGAACGACATCGTCGTAAGTCTCCTCGAACGCGAACTGAAAGTCGGAAGCGCAAAAGTCGCAAACAGGGGAACGGGCGCGAGCGTGTTGTAAAATTCGTCGAACGTAGAGTACATGAGCCGTGTCGGGAGGATGAACAACACATTAGTCAAAGGCAGTTTACGTGGTCGGCGTGAGAGTACGCTGCTGGTGTTTGTGTGTTGTCTACCAATTTGTTTCAACGTTTGACAAATGCATTCGAGAGAAGGATGGGCAAACTCTCGTCTGACAGAACGAAACGATGGGAAAGGGAGAGGCAGAGGACGGGAGATAAAGTGGGCACGAGTCGACACGTGGATGTAGTAGTGGTGTTGCGCTTCCGTGGACACCGCGGGATTGACGTTGCACCGGTCGTGTTGGTGTGTTAGTGTGTTGGTGTTCTCTGTCGTCGATGTTCGTGACACGCGCGAGTCGCGATGATGTTGGTATCGATGACGAAGAAGTGGAACGTTCGTGTTGGTGGTACGACTAGACTCGACTCGGCTCGGTGGTTGGAGGGGAGGGAAGGGCGCACCGAGACGAAAGGAGAAGAGGAGGACAGCAGAGGGTGGCGCGGATCGTCGCTCCGATTTGGGTTACTAAACTGTAAACAAATTCCAACTTTTTGTTCCATCGATTATCGATCGGTGCCGGGAGTGCAGGGACCTCCGGAGTACACTGGCACAGTGTACTCCGCGCGGCGTGCACACCGCTTCCATGAATAATACCAGCGGTGATGGCAGCTAACGGGTGTCTCCGATCGCGTTACTCGCGAGATTTTTCAAGATTCGCGCGCGAATCTCCATTTCGTTTCGAGAGTTGAACTGATTGCGAGCCGGGAGTTCGACTTTGAGATCGCTTTCACGATCGCGATCTTGAGAAACTTTCTCAAATATCGAGCGAATATCAAGCAGCGAGGTGTGTTGCGCGCGAAGAATTTTTATCGAATACGCAAGAGTTACGGCGAGCCGCCGATGATAATCGAGAAGAAGAAGAAGGAGGAGGAGAAGGAGCGCGGCACTCCACTCATTTCGAATAAATGTAGAAAACTGCATGACTTGTACCCCAGTACGATTCGTCTCACCGAAAGGCCAGAAGCAACTGTTGAATGAAGACGACTTTTTTGCCATAAAATTTTATTGCTACGCAAACATTTGAATCGATACAAAACAAATTACAGGCGCGATCGTTCAGTACCAGACAACGCCACTCCTACTCGAGGTCTACCCCACGCCCCCTCGCGAGTCACGTGACCCAAATCAACCAATCGCTAATTTTCGTTGCATCAGCGTTGCACGTGAAGAGGCACGATTTTCTGGGTTACTCCCGCTAAAATCACTTTCAGTGATAAAATGAAAATGCTCGAATGGAAAAGAGGCAGAGACTGTCCGGCGTGGAAGAAGGGGGAGCCTGCGCTCGAGCACGATGCGACTCGATATAAAGGACGAAAAACTGATGCTCTGTCTGTTTCACGTTTGAAACACCAGCGTAATCGCACTTTGAACCTTTGTGGAAACTATGTCAGAGATCTCGCAGAGAGGAGGAGGATTTCGTTCCCTGGTCCCGGCTTCTCGCGGAGGACCATTTGGTAAAAAAGGCAAACACAGTCTAGTTTAATCCGTCTAGCCAGGTCTAAGCCGCTGTTGAGATCCGAGCCGGATAGAAAACAAACAAACGTCAGGATCGTGCGATGTTGAAGCACGTTTGAATGGTCATTTAGACCATTGGTCTATTCATCGGGCAGAGAAAGAGGCAGATTCCCCGCGGTCCGCGAGAATGGAAGCAACCTTTAAAGAGAGCGAAAGTAAACGAGGGAACCTCGAATGCATCACGGTGTACCTCATGCTGAGAGTTAAAGGATGCAACGATCGTACGAAGAGTAAGGAGCCTTGCTTCCTCGTATTCTCGACGCATCGCAGAACGCGCATACATTATCGGCCAACTTTCAAACGAAATACGCGCAATTTTTCACTCAACGATTCACTTTGCCATTCATTTATCGCAATCTCACGTAACGCAGATCGTATCGTGAATTTCAAGTTGTCCCGTAATCAGATCGAGCAATTAAAGAACTTGACTAGAAGAGAAAACGTCACACCGGAAGCGTGTACATTTTCTCAACGCCGAGACTACGACTCGAACGACCGGTTTCAAAATTGAATTTAAATTTACACGTCCATTGTCACTTTTTTCGTTCATGCAGCTTTATGAATTTTTTCATGTAAAATTCTTAGATTTTGCAATGATGATGAAACAACTAAATCTTGTATATGATTTATTTCGCAAAAAAATATCTGCGAAAAGTGTATGTAGAAGAAACCCATCGTCTGCAAACAAGTCAGTTAACAAAACTGAAACATCCTTCATTTATCTTTAAATGAAGTAAATTATGCTCCTATCATTTCCTGTTTGTGTGAAATATCAAAATATATGATTATTTTGTTGCTGTTTAAGATTTTATTCGCGGTTATTGTTTACATTTTATTTAAGGTTTAAAAATATATGATTATTTTGTTTATTTTGTTTATTTGTTTCTTTCGAAGAAAACAATATTCATTTCATAACCAGTCGTTTGACATAAGAACAAGTATATGCAAAGTGGCGATACGGTCGGTGTCGAACGTCCTTTCGGATTTGCAACGTTTCTGGTGACAATGCAAGCCACGTGGGAAGAAAAATACGCATAAAAATACCATTGACACCACGATTTTCTGCAAATACTCCGACACCTTCAACCGCTAATAGAATTAACATTTCACAGAACGGAACGACCGTGAGGGATTTGTTCTGTGAATGCGACTTCAACCGACAACCGCCCCGTTATTGCTAAATCCCCGACGAATGGTCATTGTCGGAGGTGTCAACGGGCTTTGGGGCAAAGGTACAATCGGGCCAGGATGAAGTGCAATGACCACGAAGGGAGACCGAGAAGAGATTTCGTCGACTTAAGCTGATTAACTCGACCACCGTTTAGCAGGCCCGCGATCGAGACTCTCTCGTGGATATCTACGCTAACACAAAGAACCCTCTATAACGTCCCCATACACGGTTACAGTTTTGTTACAGTTTGCTCAGCTGCACTGTTGCTATTTTGCATTTTGAATTCACTTTGCTTTTCTATTTTCCAAAATATATTCGACGCTCAACTACCAAAATGGTCAAAATGACCAATGTGTAATTTTTTCTTAAAGTATAAGATTTACAACGTTGTACTTTTAGTTTAATTGGATAATTTTTATAAAATACACACGCACGAAAGTTTGTGTCCTTTACGATCTTTATGCTTGTCGTTGACAAGTGTCGAAAATTATCGACAACCCTAAAATGCAAGGAAAGAAGAAAAATTCCACCCAGAACGAATGAAAACGTAAAAGTATAATTCTGTAGATTTAGAACGTTGTATTTTTACTGACGTGGATAATTCTTTGCAAGCTACGCGAGCAAAAGTTTGTGTCCTTTGTGTCCTCACGATCTTTATGCTTTGACGCCTCCATCGTTGACAATCTCGAAATGCGAAAGAGGAAGAAAAATTCCACCGTGGGGACAATAGTATCGAGCGAATAATAAATAATTGCCCTTTTGCAGGGCAAATTCCCGATTGAGAGAGATCGCCTGCGTGGCTAATAGAGGCGAAGAGGCGACGAATATCGTCGTTCCTTCTCTCTCGAAGGCCAGCCCCGACGACTAATAGCCGAGGCACGGTTTTGCAACTGAAAGGAACAGCGACTGCGGTGCGGTGGAGTCCGCCAGCGGCGGCAGTCCGCGTAAATTGCCTAATTTAGACGCGAGGCCAGACGGGTCACCGTTTCTTAGCGAGGGCAATCAGCAAGGTACAGCGTCGAGGGGTTGCTGCGGAGCTTGTTAGGCTACCGCACGGGCGACCAACGTTCCCACTCGCACGTGCCTCCCGCGTTCTGACATTCTCCTCCGCTTTTCCTCTCAATTAACTCGTCTGGATTCCCGGACCCCGGGGGAATGTGTTTTGCTGCCGGAGGAAATCACAGCGGAGCGTAACCGCGGAAGGTAATGCATCATGAATGTTCGCGGCCGCGTGTGTGCAGGCTTTGATACATCGCGACGTCGTGAAATATCCCTCTTTCGTAATCGCGAACCACTGTTGTAAATCTAGTAAATCTGTACGAGGTACGGCGATTTTTGCGATTCATTTTCAAACGAAATTATTAGGGTAGTCGCAAGAAGCCACGGATCGTCGGTTTTTACAAATTATTGGCATATTTATGCCCGAGATGGCGTCGCTGGGCGGACGTAACAAAGATGTTACGTTCTGTCAGGGAGGTAGCTGCACGTAGACAAACGAGGGAAAGAAACGGTGCTGGGGGAGGGAGGTGGAAACGGATCGTAGGCAGTAAATTTCCTCGAAAGAAATACGCGATTCTGCTGTCCCGCGGGAGAAGAGAGAGAAAGAGAGAGAGAGAGAGAGAGAGAGACTCTGCGGCTTCTCGGGTAACTGAATGCCATGCCGGCACCGGTCGCTGGTGCGCCGCGTAAAGTCGATGTATCACCACGTTCCAAAGCGAGCAAGTAAATAAGTAAGCGTGCGAATGGCTCGCCTGTAACTACTGAGCCTCGACGAGCCGAAGCAATTTGTGGCACGCGAGGTTCTCCAGCGTGCCTCGGGCCCTCGGCCACGCGCCACACGCGCTGCTCTTCTATATGGAGCAACCGTGCAGAACGCGCCTCGCGCCTCGCACTTCGCCTCGAGATTTCAATCCGCCGAGTCAACGTTACTATCGTTTCCGAACGCGGCTGGCCGATTACACGATAGCTGTAATAATAAGGCTGTAATTACACTGTTTCGCAACTTTCATTCTCGATAACCGATCATAGCTTTATCAACTTGCGTTCGTTAATCTCGCTGATTTATATTCTATCGTGGTAGTTTTGTGGTACGTGTTTGCGACTTAATAAATTAAATAGAAATTTATTTGGATTGTTATGAATGATTCGAGTTTAATGGCGGACTGAGACTATTGTAAAGAGCTAATTAACAAGAGTGAAATGGGTTTCGAGACGAAGAAAGTTGTTTTCGGTAGGAGGAAAGCTTCCACGCTATTTCGATAGAAAGCTCGTATAAAAAACTGTTCTGACTAGGAAACGAAGACGACTTTTTTGCCATAAAATTTTATTGATACGCAAACATTTGAATCGATAGAAAATAAATTACAATTACGCGATCGGTCAGTACCAGACAACGCCACTCCTACTCGAGGTCTACCCCACGCCCCCTCACGAATCACGTGACCCAAATCAACCAATCGCTAATTTTCGTTGCATCAGCGTTGCACCTGAAGAAGCCCGATTTTCTGGGTTACTCCCTCTAAAATCACTTTCAGTGATAATATGTACGAACACCATGCGGGAGTCTCATTGAATTTAAACAATTTCGACAAACCACGACAAACTGTGAGTCCCCAAGTTATAGGGTAACTAAAATTAATTCAGAGGTTCGCGTAGAAACCTCGCCAATGATCCTTTAACGACTATTGTAAATTGTAAGTCGAAAAATCAAGATTGGAGAATTATCGAAGTGTTACGACCGAGAGAATGGTTTCTAAGTCGAGAAGAGTGAAGACACGAATTTGAAGGTCAAATACTGAATGAGTTTTTCAAGTTTTCCGGGTCATACTCTTATATACAAGTCTCCACCGCAGTTTTCGGGGAATTTTGAAAAGTAAATGAGACTTTATCGCTCCTAATCATAGATTCGGAAGTCTGTTAGTTTTCCCAAACTCGCATCTACGTATTGACTCGCTTTTGAATATTTCTCACTTTTCAGCTTCTGTCGATGATGACAAATTTCTGGATCCGTAAATCGTGTTACGTTCGGTACGGTGAAAGAAAATCTTCTTCGTCACGGTCCTTTACGCGCGACAAGAGAGATAAATGGCACTTGAAATGTTCGCTGCCCGTAGGAATAAACGTAGCCCTTTGATACGCAGTAACTTTGCCGGAAGCACGTGTTAAAAGCCAGCAGCGTCCAAGGGCGCGCCTCGGCGACCTTTGCGAGAACGCACAAAAGGAACGAGTTACGAATGAGAACCGCTGGGCTCGGACGAGCCGCGTGGCCGCGGAAGATAACCGAGAGCTTAATTGTTTCTGGTCTGGCAACTCTCTATGCAGTCTGCAATACGTAGCAGGCAAAGGTGTGCCTTTGTTCATCGGATCGAACGCAAAATTTGCATGCACCGCCGAACGTGAACCGCCCTCTGAACTTTGAACCATTTCAGACGTAAAAAAGAAGAAAGAAAAAAAAAAAAGCAACGACCGCGCCTTTCTTCGAATGCGATTCATTTATGCGCATCGTGTGCCGATCCGCATCGCGCAACTCGGTCCACGAGTTGCGAAACTTCTGTTTCCGATTTAGAATCCGCTTTATCTCAGTCTCAGCTGGTATCTCCGATGTTGATTCTTCGGTTCTACCAGCTTTCGTTTCACCGAATGGCCAAAATTTGCAAACGTAAGAGAATCGGGGCAAACGAGCGACTCTGCAACAATATTAGGAATTAGGTTAATGCTAAAGCCACCAAAGTAGTCGAAATGACCAATTGATAATTTTTGTATTTTGTTTCGTAATTGTATACTGCTTTGCTACTTTTTTGACTTCAATGTCTCTGATGGAAATATCACGCTTTAGTCACCAGTTGACAGTTCTGGCGTTAGTCGAAGAGTCACTAGATTTTTCTCACACGTTGGTAATTTTCTCGAACAAGTCACAGGCGGATTTTCATGCAAAACAGAGAAACCCAGAAAACAAATGTCTGAGCCGTTTTGTCCCGTATTATAAATTTACATTTATATGTCGAAGTAAAAATTCAAGGGCAAAGTTGCCGGATACCAAAATGGCGCGCGCGTCAAAGAACGGAGAAGAAACTTTCGGAGAAAGAACGGAGTCTATTACGGGCACGATTATTACCAGTAAATTTGTAGCAGTGGGGGGGGGGGGGGGGGGATTGTGATTACCTCGCGCACGTTAATCCGCGACGTAATAAAGACGTTTGACCGCGTATTATTTGGCCCCGGTGATTCGCGGTTCCTGGCCTAATTACTGTGTAAAATGCTGAAACGACGGCCGTTAGCGACGGGGCCGAGTAAAATAAAAAAGAGCGCCGAGCGGCGAAACTGGCTGAACGTTTTGGCGCCTATAATGGCCACCCGTATCCTTTTATGCCTCGGTCCTCCCAACTTTCCACCGCGAGCCGTCGCCGAGGCCGAGGCCGATAATATAGTACCCCTCGTGCGTCGAATTCGAAGAAACGAAAGAGGAATGAATCCCAGGCGGATTTTGAATATCGATATCGCCCGCGTTCGTTGTATTTACCAATCGCCCTTAGTTTTACAGCGTTCGTCTATCGATATTTCAAGCCCACGTTTTATCGTCGTGATGAAAAAAAAAAAAAAAGAAAAGAAGAAAGAGATGAAACGGCGAACGAGAAGCTGAGAATGTAACGCGGTCCTCCATAAACATAGGCGTAGCGTAATATACGATGCGACACGCTTTACGATTCCTTATTTGCGCGTGTGCATTTGTGCACGTACGTACGAGCATGTGCGCGTGGTGGCATTTATTTAGTACAAAGGCGCGTCGGTGCCTTTTTCCCTCCCTCTCGAGGTCGCGAGGTCAGTTCGATGAAGATCGAGATCTTCTTCTTTATCTTCTTCAGATCCGTGTATCCAGGTTACGCGCGTTTAGCGAGCTTTGTCAATCTTGCCGTGATAACATGTAAAATAATGTACAAATTATCGCGAAATATCTCTCCTTAGCCATTAGGTTCTAACCTAAACCTAACCTAAACCATTAGGTTTAAGACCAGCGTGGAGCTCGATACTTTTTCACTTGGAATTTAATATCCTTTCGATTCCTGATGTAGATTCCTCGTACAACAATAAATAATAAAACACAGGAATTAGTTACAATTTAAGAATGAAATCTGCTTTAGTCAGAGCATCACATTGTTTTCTTCATCGTTGTTTCACGACTAATGCGATCAGGATTGCAAAAGTATCTTTCCATCTCTCAGAATCTAAAAAGTAATGCTTCCCCCAAACAGATTTAAAACAGCTTCTTTCCTTGTCGCGCGAAGATGGTGAAACAATGCAGAGAACGCGAGAGAGTGGGAAATCGCGATGAGATAGGACGATACTCGTCGGTAGCCGTGCCGATCCGACAATAATGTCACAGATTTACAATCGATAAAGTCGAGGGGGGACGACAATGGGCAAAACGGTGAGGAACGGAGTACACACGCAGAATTATTGAGTCGTAAATAAGCCGGGGGGGAAATAACCGCGAGGCGCGAACGTGTCGAGGCGCTCTTCTTGAAAAACCAGGCTCGTGGGACCCAGGCGTTCTTCTTACTTTATCCGGAGTAGTTGTTAGAACGCTCGAGTTCCATCGCGATAATTTTATATCTATCCCAGTTTTTTCTCCCTCGCTTAATCCTGTTTACTTCCTTCCTCGGGGTTTTTCTTCCCCCCCCCCTCCCTCGGGAGAATAGAATTTCTTTGCTCTGGTACCGTCATGTGCCCTCACCCGCTTCTCAATACGCCGTACCATAATTTACCGACGATTACTTCCGACCCAGTTGCGCCCGTTTGGCGGAGCGAGGATACGCTTGCTTGCAAAGTCACGTTTTTGCAAGCTGAGGCGGGCAAGCGACCGCGAAGCGCGAAGTAAAGAATCTAAATTTGCGTGCGCGGGCCATAGATTTGGACTAGAACTCTCTCTCTATCTGAGAGAAACTTTTTCGTTTTCCCTGCAGCGCTGGCCGACCGTTGGTGCGCCAGTGACCGTTCGTTTTCGGTTTTTTCCATACCTCGGTTCCATGCTCGGCCGAGTACAACACATTCGGCGGGCGAAGGCTGTAAACATTTTGGCACCGCGATACAAGAACGATAATTTAGTGTTCGCCGGTTAGGGGCCCGGCGCGAGGTCCTTTTTGCCCCGGCACGGGTTGGTTCCGTTTGCCCACGGAGGTGTACGTACGTACGTGCTTGTAACTCGGCACGAACGCGCCCGCGCACGCCCCACGACGTCCACTTGTCGATTTTTGCGAAACGGCCGCGGCCCGCGACGCGCGTACCCGCGTCTTTATTCGTCGCCGGTGCCGCGGTCGTTCACTCGTCCTGCCGATTCTTCTCCCTGCGAGGACGCAGGCAGAAGCGAGTTCACGCTACACGGGACGGTAATTAGCAGTAAATCACCGGGGCCGATGTATACGGAGCTCAGTTTCGTACTTCGTAAAACACGTGGGTGGGGAGGGGGGTGAGATCGTAATAATCGCGCGTGTGCGCACGCGAATATTTAAAACCTCCTGCACTCGACGACTGTCCCTTCCGAGGGGATCATTTCTATAATTTTGCTTTTAGAATTATAATACACGCACTTTTTTTATTATAATCTTATTTATTTTGTTTAAATATTGGTTGTTTTTAATGATTACGTTTTGAAATGTAGGTAATTCTATTATTTATTTATTTATTTATTTATAAGTATTGATTATTTTTATTATTCATTTTGATTATTGGTTATTATCATGTACATATAATGTGTACCATATAATTATAATACATACAATTGGTGTCACGCCTACAGTGAAAGCTATAATAACTACAATTGAAGTAAGGTAATTAACGTGAGAAGAACAAAAGAAGAAATTTCTGAAGACGGTCCTTTGAGACGCTCATTGGAATAATTCACGCAAACTGGACTTTTTGCGAAAGTTTAAAAAATGGTAAACGGAGGATATTATTTTTCCAGGGATTGAAGCTATGTATGTGTCATTAACTTTTGTGTATTATCCACTTGTGACGATTGCTTCAAATTTAAACGAAATCAAATATTAGTAAGATGTAATCGACAAAATTTCGCATTAAATACCATTTCAATAATTATTTGCAATGCTGTATCATTTTATTTACAAAGTAATGCTTCGTTGATAAATTAAAAATAAAGTTGCCGAGGGCAAAGAGTTAGCTCTTGTACGTTATACTTGCTCTTGCAGATGCATTCAACAAAATTTCGTGCTCAAATACCATTTTTATTATTTCCAATGCCACGTCATTTTATTTGAGGCGATGATGCTTCGTAAATAAATATCTGGTGGATGATAGGAAAAAAGTTTGTCGAGGGCAAAGGGTTAAGTCCTGGATATCCTTCCTCCGAAAATTATTGCCAAACTGCAAGCCTTTGTCTTCTTCCTTTCCTTTATCTTCTCTGTCTCTCTCTCTCTCTCTCTTTCTTTCTCTCTTTTTCTCTTGAGAACCTCGAACGAAGGTCGGCTGTCAGCGAGGTAAAATTAATCGAGAAAAATCGGCGTCGGGAGTCGAGTCGAGTCGAGTTAAATGTCGTTAATTGCGTTACGCATATATTAACCAAACCCGACAAGCTGTGACAAACACGGAGCGTATAATGCTCGGTGTCTTCCCATTTACCTCTCGCGTTTAAACTGGCATTTAAAATACATATCCCGCGGCACGATAATTACCTGTTAATTACACCAGCGCCGAATGGAAATGAATTTTTTTTTTTTTTTTTTTTTTTTCGAATTGAAATAATTTTTTTTTTTTTTTTTTTTTTTAGGAAAAAACAAAGAACGACGAGGAAGAAGAAGAAGAAGAAGAAGATTCGAAGGAACCGCTAGTCAGGTACGACCAGGTATTCGTACACGTGCAGACGTACGGACGCGCGTTATGGGATACCATATAGGTTAGCGCCGCGTTATTATTTTTAAGGCTGGTTGGATTGAATTTTTATAGGTCTGTTGGCATACGCTTAGCGAAGCGCAGCGGTGCTCAATGCACGCGGATGAACTCGGGCCTTTTTTTTACGGTATGTCGTTAACGAAGCGACGCGAGACGCGATACCTCGAACGGGGTACCGGTAACAATCCAGGGGCCCCGGTGGACAACCCCCGTGGGACGCGTTAGCATATGAATGCCAGGGTGGCAGAGCCACGGAGGAACGAAATACGCACAGCTAATAAAAGAGAGAAAAGGAAGAAGTTTTTGAAAGGGACGCCGCCGCGCCGCGCCGTGGATCGGTTTCGTATAATAAGCTCCTACCTCCCGTTACGGAGGGTGTTAAGGTCCCCGCAAAAAAAAGAAAGAAAAAGGGTTGAATCCACCCTTCGAACCCTGTGGCCCCACCATTGTTGAGAATACAAACGACTTCGGAACTCGTAATTCTCGATCGACTGCCGACCGAGGACATATTTTATGCTCTCGACGAAATCCTCCGTATATTTGTGTTCTCGCCCCGTGGATAATCGTAAACGAGGAGAGGCACGTCGGCCGGATGAACTCGTCAAAAGCGATATCGTAAATACTCCACGCCTCTCGGAACCTATCTACTTCTGTCGAGCGAGTTTTCAAAGTCTCAAGAACCTTCTCAAACTTGCGAAATATCGAACATGGAAATTAGAAAACGAAGAGAGACGGAGAGTGAAAGTTGTAAAGTAAAGTATAAAATATATCTATAGAACAGCCGTGGAATGAGAATAATCGCACATTTAGGTTTAACGACCTGGGAAAAATTTACGAGGTGCTGTCAGAATTAATTCCAAAGTGCGCGCCTAAAAGTGAAGTCGAAGGAGAGAGCAGTCGCGTGTTCTCCGACGCCCCGACCTCCTCCGTGGGTTTGAAGTTCACGCGGGTCAGGGCCGACTTAATTGACACATTTAGATATCGACTATCTGTAACGTGTTTCCTGCCATCTTCTTTACGATTGCTTTATGGTCGCGCGGTCGGTCGATTCGTGGCTTCATAAAGACCGGGGATACTCGCCGGTGACACGGCGCGACGCGCACCGGCGGTCATAATAAAATAAATTATATGGTGGCCGCGCGCGTCAATGAAATCTTCCTCAATTTTTATCGTTTTATACGGCCGTAAATCCGTGCCGAGTGAGTAACTGTTACGAAACACGCTGTTCCCCTGTCCGTGGGATGTGGCTGCGATCGTTTCTCAGGAGTCTCTGATTGATTTAAAGGGTTAGCCGTGAAAGGGTTAGCGACAGGCAGCGCAGCGAGAAAAATAGGCAGAGAGGAGAGCCGAACGAGTGGTGGCTTCCCCCCTGTACAGCAGATACGGGACACGTTGAACAGAGAAAAGAAAAAAAAAATGAACGAGGAGACAGTGGTTGCCCGACGCTGTCGAGGCAATATACGGCAGGTATCAGCTACAGTCGCGTTCTAGGACCCGGGGGAGAAGGAAGGAAAAGAAAGAAAACGAAAGTAGAAGAACTGAAGAGAAAGAGAAAGAGAAGAAAAATTACCAGAGAGCGACTCTTAATGGAGGCATCAGCCCAGTGCTTGTGGCACAATTTCACGGGGTTTACGATGACGTATATCAGAAGTCCCGCGGAGCGGATTAGCCCCCGGCGCATTCACGTAACGTCCCACTGCGACATTCGTACCTTTTCCTCCTCCTTTTGTACCTTCAACCCTTTCATCCTGTCTCGTCTCCAACGAGAATCAAGCTCTAGCTTAAGGTCAATTTCGTAATTTCGTCGCGATTTTATTCATCACGCGTTCAGGAAGCTTTTGAAAAATTCGATCACACCGAGATATTTGCGAACGTCGATCATCGGTGCAATTCGGACAATGGAAAAACGATGGATATTTTGCACTTCCGCCCCGATGACCTCTTTCCCGCGATGTCTTGCCATCCTCGCGAACGCGATGCAACGAACCGGACGTCCATTCGAATGCATTCGACCGCGCTGCTTAACCGCGAGAATTTTACCTCGACGCGAATAAAACGAATCTCTCGCGTCGTTTCGGCTTTCATGAACTGGATACGGATAAATTTTCGGCGAAGTGATTTTGGAAAAGTTCCCAGAACATTCGCGAAAGTCCCGTGTCGATCAAACGCGACGAATCGCGACGGACAGATTTGCGCGAGGAGAGTCAACCGTGTCTGTTTCTGAGAATCAACACTGTGACTGTTTCAACGGCTGACGACAGGCGAGAGTGAACACTATGACTGAAAAGAAAAAGAAAGCGACGAGTGGCTGAGTTTGATTGACAGAGCGGCACATTGAAACACATTAAGTCAACACCAGCCAATTAAGAGGAGCCGTCGAAGCTGATAGCGAAGATACGGATCCGACGAATAGGAGGGCAGGGAGCAGGTGACGGGCGCTATTGTCTCGAGTCACTCTGGCTCCGACAACGGCGGCCCCCGGACAACCTTTCTTTTTTTTCGAGAGATGGCCGATACGGCCGATCGAGATCGATACGCGTGCATGCCTCCCATGCGAGGATGCGGCCGCTGACAGCTTGACCCGACTCCGCTTCGAAGTAGGGTCGAATTGAGAGAGGTCAAGATCTTCTGGACAAATGCCACGGAGAGGTCCGTGACGAAGAGATCGAGGACGTTCAGCCTTTTGAACCAACGACACGCTTTAAAAACGTCCACCCTTTGATTCACTTTTCTCGCCTGATCAAATTTTGTGTATACTACAGTGGTCCTCTGTCGTGTCTATAGTCGGGGACACTTACGTGGGGAGATGTACTCTGCGAAACATCAGAAACCAGGCATCACTCTGTATTGTGCAAAAAATGTAGCATAGTAGCATAGATTTCAAAAATTATTAAGTACAAAGTGCTCCCTGTTGAAAGGCAAGTTGGAATCCTCGCACACGGACAGAACCCAAATGGATGCCTGGCATATTTTCGATGATCGATGCCTCGCAATCCGACGATCCTTGGGAGAGAGGCTGGAGATGTCAAGTGCTTATGGGACACCGTGTAGAAGAAGCAAGAACGAAGGAATCTTTTTAAGGACAGAGTCGGCGTTATCGCGCCGCCCTCTATTAATCATCGGGCCGATGACGGGTACCAGGGCTCGGTTTCTCACGCGTTCGACTCGTCCGTACGTTGCGCTTCGTGACGAAGCCCTGTCACCTCTCCTTGTCCGTCTGTTATCGAAAATTGGAGCTACTTCGAGCCTCCTTTGACTCGGTGGCGCTACCGCTGTCGTATATCTCTCACTAACAATCCCGGGCCTCGGTAATTGGCTGGATTATTAAATAGAAAGTTGTACCACACTTTTAACGTCAACGTTGGCGTTCTATATTTAAGATCATTAATTATGTAGTTACGTATGCCGTGATGCACGGAACAGCTGTAACTGGGAGCAATCGATTGCTCAACCCCCTTGCCTTAACTTGATTTTTTTCTTCTTCTCGGTATTTAGTAGAATACGCTGCATTGCGTCGCGTGTAAAGTATCAAAATATTACGCATAATTATTAATCAGTTATTTATTAGTCTTTCTAGATTCGAAGAATTAAATTTGAAAAATTGAATTCACATTTCGTGCGGCTGCAATCTGCCTTTTCTTTTAAACTGAAGCCCTGGTTGAAGTAGCTTTTACATTATATAATATATTCCTTTGAAAAAACGAAAATTTTGTAAACCATTTATATAATGAATAAATCTTCCCACACATATAAATATTATTGATTTAAATAATGCACGAACAAATAAATGTAGAAATGCTAAATCAACTAATCCTAAACATGAAATTCTTATTATAAATCCTAATTGAGTCAATGTGGAAAAAGCAATAATTTTTTTTAAATTTATTTCAAAATTTGCTGTAAATCCCGAAATTAAATATTGCAAAAATCCAAGACTTAACGAGATATTCAGAAACAGCTTCCGACTCGTCGATTCGATTCGTCAAACACCACGATACGACGAAAGGGCAGAAGAGATCGAGTCTACGAAAGGAAGAGAAACGAGATTGAATTGATAATTTGCTGCAAGGAAGACTACGACGAGGTCTGACCTGCCACCCTCTCTGATTGTCAGCGAACAACCCCGCTGGCGAAACACGCGACACCGTGTGTGCGTGTGTGTGCACTCGTGTACCCCCGAAGCAACCCATGTCCCACCAGCTGGCAGCCATGGGAGCCTTCCAACGGATCTGAATTAAATTTCACAGCTCGTGAACGAATCAGTCAGCTTTGCCTGGCAAACTAGACGCCGCCAACGTCTTCCTCTGCACGCTTGTTACGGCGATGATGCGGACGCACGACCGCGGCGCACCTTTCTCTCTTCAATCACCGCCAACTATATTAATTACGAGGAAACCCCATCAAAAATACAATCTCGCGCGGAC
>KQ435694.1:954186-971072 GCA_001276565.1 Melipona quadrifasciata | reverse complement strand
TTCCTCTGGGAAAGAGCTAAAGAAATAAAAAGGTGCCGCGTCGTCGTCGTCGTCGTCGTGCTTTGTTGTCAGTTGATACATCGAAGCGATACCCAGTGGGCGATTCCACTTGGATGTAAAATGTACGAGAGGCAAGATACGAGAGAGCATCGAGATGATCGAGCGAGCTCGGTAACCACGGTGGACCTAATTCCATTATGCGAAACGGTTATAAAAGACTGGCTACCGTTGCTGCAATAAACATTACTAGCGCACGCAATAAACATACATTACGATTATTATTATGTCGTTGCTCGCCGAACTATCGCCGTAAAGTAAATTCACGCGTACACACGTCTCTACCGTGTGTTGTCTACGTTGCTTTAACTGCGCGATGATATGATTGTTTTATCGCCTGGCAGCACCAATTTTTCCGAACGAATAGTTGAAAATTGGATTACGTGATGTCAAAGAGGAGTGAAAAATAATGAATATGTTCTTGCGACTCGACGGATGGATGCCTGTCAATCTCTCTTTACGAGAGACTGAGTACAAATAATAGAAATCTTTTAATAATGGAAAATGTTGGAAAGAGAGGCGTCCAATTAACCCCTTGACATACAATAATTTCTAGGAGACGTCATGCGTTTCCTATGGGCTATTGAATTGTTAATTTGTTCTTTCATCATTCTTTTTCTTTTTATTAATTTTGTTTTATAAGCGTTGCGTTTACAACAAATATAATAAGAGTATAAAAATGATCTTTGTTAAATTTACGCAAATGTTAAAATGTCGAGTCGAGTTTCATTTAATTTGTATGTCAAACTTTGGACACGCGTCAACAAAATAAAATTTGACGGAGACTAGTTTGTTCACGATCGAGATCTCGATTAATCGAAGAATCGTTAGAAAGACAACAGTGTCAAGTATAATTTTGCGATCGCGTTAAGAACACCCTTACATTCGTTGCAATTAATAAAAATTGTTGTAACGTCGTAATCTGCAAAAGTGCGGCGAAGCACGTGCGTTGGCTTTCAGCGTAATGTCGCTTTCGCAGCAACCCGAAAATCTGGTGTAATTCTTTCGGCGGATCCGTCGTTAAAGACCGCCATTTCGAGGCGACACGGTAACCACACGGTTTCCTCTCGCGGCTGAGAAATTGCAAGAACTCGTACTTGAGTACCGGTTTCGGTCTCGCAGATGTTATCACGCGACACCACGCCGCGTCTACCCTCGCGATTGCGACGAGGATGCTTCTGTACGCGGGATGTGTCGATGCAGTTTAACGCCGATTTTCTGTCACAGATATTCGCACGCGTTACAGAACCTGTTAATTATTGCGTTACCTGTTTCGTAGTACGAATGACAGCACGACGCGGAGAAACGAGGGCAAAATTGAAAATAGTCAACAAAGGTGTAAAAGTGAGTAAATTATCGTCTTCTCCTAATAAAAATTTCCTCCTCCGCGCGTTGTAAATTGCTCGAAATTTACGTTCTTGTCCTCGCTCGCCGAAAGAAAAAGAAAATTGAGTTAAACCGAAAGAATGAGATCTGCTGATTGTTGATGCAGGGATAGCTGTCACAGGTAGCTAAGTATAGCGAGAATACCCTTATCTCGCGGCGGAGCGAACGTGTCGCGAAAAAAGCGGTCATTTATTTTCATCTACTTGCAAATCACGATTTTCCGCGTTACAGCGTGCATGTAAATGGAGAACACGGCGCCGAGAGAGAAAGAGAGAAAGAGAGAGAGAGAGAGAGATTCCAAGTAAAGATGTTGTCTGGAACCGCGCGTTGGACGAACGTTCGAGGAGGAGGCTTGCAATCTCCCGGGTCGTTGCGAGAGAAGGAGAGTTCGGACGAGAGCCCGGGAGATCACGGACGATAATGATGATGACGGCGATTACGAGATGACGAGAGAACGATGAGGGCGCGAAGCATGGCAAAATGGCTCGTAAAACAAATCGACGAGGCTCGTTCGATGTTGGCCAAGTTACAAAGGTGCGCCACGGCCGTTTACGACCCTCGGTTGCGATCGTATCTCGACAGCCCGTTGACAGACAGGTTTAATATCGTTAGACCGTTTCATTTGGGATTCGTTTAAGCTCGGTTGCACGAGTTGGCGCGAACAGTTTCATGCAAATAGCCGCGCCTCTGCACTTTGATTACCGGCGATAGGGGTGAAGCGTTCGCGCGGTTTTCGTCCCGTTTCGCTCCCTCTGACTCTGCCTGAGCACGTATCTCGTTGAATGAGATGATTAATCCAGACGCTTGGCAGAAAATCGTAATACGTTTAATTACGCTTTTAAATTATGCTTTTAAATTATTCGTCAAATGTTCATCAAATGGACAAATACTCGTTACGTTTCGAATAGAGGAATTATTAAAATTTTCAACTTTGAAATTATTCACATTGTATAAATACATATTAACATTATATAAATGTTCATCAAATAGAGAAATACTCGTATCGGTAATTCGTATCTTAAATCGTGTGTGTGAGATACTCAAAGACTCTGAGGGTATTATTCTCACAAGATATTATTACATAATTGAGATTACGTCCGCCGGATACCGAGACACTCGATATAATTTTATCCGATGTTTAAAGGAAAAAAAGCTATGCAGGCTGATGAAAAATGATCCGACGAAGGAGAAATCTTCACGGCAGTGTCGGAATCGGTTTTTTTCTAAGTTTCGTTCTTGAAACTTTTTCTCTGCCGAATTTTGAACGCAAACTCGCAAAGTTACCCAAAAGATGTCCAAAGGTGATCGAACCAAATAGTCTAACAAAGTTTTTATTTTATTTCTCACAAAAAAGAATTCGCCCTTCGTTTCAACAAAAGAAACAAAAATGGAAGATGGATAGTATTTTTTTTTGACACGTAGTTTCAACTATCTCGCGAAATATTTGGATACTCGTGGTAATTTTCGTTGCAACCCGTGCATCTCGCTATCGAACAGCTCCTGGCTCGAAAGCTAGGTGAGCCAGTTCGTTGATACATACTATCGTCGGTAACTCGAGTAATCAGAACGAATCGTCCTCGCGTTTCGCTCTTGTAACATCAAGCGCGTACAAGCGCTTTGGCTACTGATACTCGCAGCGGATTTGGTTGCTACACGCGCGTGGCCGTGTTACTCGCGCGTCGGACACGAGTTGAGCCGCCTGTTGCTAACACATCTAGCGATGGAGGAAAGGGGGGGGGGAGAAGGGGCGTGGATGTGTTTTGGACGTGTTTCAAAAAACTTCGAAAAACGCGTGCGTGTGCGTGCACGGACGGCACGCGTGGAGGCGAGAAAAGAGGCGAGAACGGAATGCGAGGACGTTGCTCATTAAACGTCGCGAGAAAGATCAGATTGTAGAAGCTGTCTTGGCAAGCCTGGTGGCGGCCTGTTTCGTTCGTTGGCTTGATTGGCCAAGCGTCGATACTCCTCGCGAGAGAAGGCAGAGGGGGCCCTTCTCCTCCCTCCTAAAGCATTTTATCGCGACGAGCACCGCTCGGCCATCGGGGAAGCGACGCGTCGTTTCGATGATTTTATTATTTGGCGCCTCGAACGTTACCACGGCGTTGCGAGCGTTATGCAATGGGCTCTTAAGCGTTAAACCCCTTATCTGTCGTTCGAGCGGCGATTACTTTCGCTCGAAACTTGAAGTGCTTGTTCTTGCACATTATTGGCCACTTAATGCGATCGTTGTATCTTAACTCGTTCGCGCCGGGGCACCAATGCGAATAGCTAGAGAGCTTCTCTAGCGGCAGCCGATTTCCCTGTTAAATTGTTATTTTCTCTTGCGTTACCGTTTCTTGCCTCGCGCGAGGATATAAACGTATCACGAAATCTCGAGCGAAACTGCTTTAACGCCACGGACTAATGTGAAAAAAACCTGTTGGATAGTGCGGCGCTTCCTTGATGTAACAATGTATGACGTGTAAAAGTAAATAATGGTAGGTAAAGTAAAAAGAAGAATTCAATTCTGATCGATCCCCATATGTACCGAGAAAGCGAAACCTACTCAAGAATATAATTACACTCTCAAAAAAAGATTGTTCGAGCTTACCCGCCTGCACGACTTGTACCCCAGTACGATTCGTCTCATTGAAAGGTCGCTCAGTCATCAGACAACGCCACTCCTACTCGAGGTCTACTCCACGCCCCCTCGCGAGTCACGTGACCCAAATCAACCAATCGCTAATTTTCGTTGCATCAGCGTTGCACCTGAAGAAGCCCGATTTTCTAGGTTACCTCAACTAAAATCACTTTCAGTGATAAAAAGTGTTTGTTTTATGGAATTTTCAAGTTCATGTGGTTTAAGTTTAATCGGAAAAAAAGTAATTAGGCGCTGATACTTGACATTGCGGCTAAACGCTGGACGACTAGCACTATTCGACGCAAAACGTTAAAATAATTGCAAACTGGCACGTTCGAAAAATACGCGTTTCGTAATTTCATTGATAAAATAATACCAATTGATTCATCTTTCTACAAGCGCAGGAAATTGCTACTTATACACTAATATTTGTTCGCTGTTTTAATCGATCGTGAATGTATTTTCCTGCAATGCAATCGATTCAATCGATAAAATAACAACACTATTTATTCCGTTTATTCCATTGATATTAATATTAATTTATTCCACCGATAAAATAACATTATTTGATCCACCAAGCGGCGGAAGTTGCACGTAGTTGCAACGTGCTTGTTCGCTGTTTTAAGTGTGCGCTCGACGACCGATGCATCTTCGAGCAATCTGATAAATTATCTACAAAACGTCGAAAACGTGGACCTCGAAGACACTGGCCGCGCACTCGGCTGTAACACGGTGTAACCTCGTGCCGTTACAATTACGCCGGATACCGTGACAGTTATAATTACATTGTGTTGAACCGAAACTGATCGGGCCGGAGTTAAAGCGGCGGTGCCTCGTATATCAAATTAGTGAACCGAGTGGCCTGTGAGAGCACGGGATGCGGGAAGCGTACGCGTGTAAGCGAAACGAACTTGACGATAAAGATAGTTGGGGAAGAAGCACGATGAAAACGAGGAGAAACGTTCCTTGCGAGAGATAGAGCCGTCGAAGGAGGAAGAAAGAAAGACGCGAAGCGAGAACCGATCAATCGAGGCGGAGTGACAGGCGGCCGGCGGTATCGCGAGCATCGACACGACGACAAGTGCCTCGCACACCGTTCCGAGTTACCTATACGGGGCACCTTGAAGCATCTCCTTCGTCTCGTAGGGTCTCCTCGCTAACGTGGTATGCTCGTAACACGTTCGATTTTATCACTGAAAGTGATTTTAGCGGGGGTAACCCAGAAAATCGAGCCTCTTCAGGTGCAACGCTAATGCAACGAAAATTAGCGATTGGTTGATTTGGGTCACGTGATTCGCGAGGGGGCGTGGGATGGCGTTGTCTGGTACTAAGCAATCGCGCTTGTAATTTGTTTCGTATCGATTCAAATGTTTGCATATCAATAAAATTTTATGGTAAAAAAAGGCGTCTTCATTTCCTAGTTAGAACAGTTGCTTCTGGGCCTTTCAGTGAGACGAATCGTACAAGTCGTGCGGTTTTTTATTTGCTTCTTTTTGTTCTTATCTTGTGTCTTTTTCAAAGTTTCTGGAACTTTTCTCTTGTCCCGTTACCTGCGTGCAAAAACTGTTTGCAAATTTTCGATACGTTCCCATTAAGATTGTGGACAAGAATGGCAGGAAATGTTTCAAAAGATCTGCTGCATTTGTGTCTGTTACCCTTAATGTGTAAGTGCGTGTTTGGGGAGTTTGATTTTAATTTTTAGAGGTATTTCATCTGCCAAACTCACTCATGAGCGGGTGTTAGAATCGTATGTGCTAACAATGAATGATTCCTTTATGAAATCACTAGTAATTTGTTCTAGAAATTGAATCGTTGTTTCGATTAAAAATTCGAACGAGCCGAGAGAAACAGATGGCAATAATTTTGTAATTAACCCCTTTTTTTTTTGCAAAAGATTCGTCGAAGATTCGAAGAATAACAATGTTTTTGCAGAGACGAGTGAGCAAACACGGCGCGCTAAAATCGCGCTAGAGCTGTTACGTCAGGGAGAGAGAAAGCAACGTTTCCGTGGAAAGAAAGAAACCGCGAGAGGGTGGGAGAAAGAGGAAAGAGGGGAGGAATGGACGTTACCGCGGCTAAATTGAGACGGTAATTTTTCGTTGGTAAGTACAACGCGGCAAAGGAGCCGGTGATCGTGCTCGCGCGCAAAGGAGGCGGCCGGTCGCAAGAAAGACCGCGAGCAGATGGATTAATGTAAAGGCGTACGACCCTAACAAGCGAATTATCTGGCGAGATATATTGTGCCGCTTCACGGGTGGTTAACTCCGCGCCGAGCGCAGCAGCTCGAGAGAAGGACGAAGAAGAAGAACAAGAAGAAGGAGAAGAAGAAGAAGAAGCAGAGGACGAAGAAGAAGAAGAAGAAGAAGAAGAAGAAAAGAAAATGTTGGAGGAGGTAGAAGAGGATGAGAAAGAAAGCGAGACGAAGCAGCTTCCAAGTTGAGAGAAGACGAACCGTGGCCTGCCTTCTTCCGCCTGCTCCCCGTGGTAATGCCTTGTAAGCTCTACTAATCTCCTTACCGGTCTTCTCTCTTGATTTACCGAGATGTTTTCACCGTCTTTGCGCTGACTTTGTAGCAACCGATCGTAAAAAAGTCGCGACACGAAAGCTCTCTCCCCCCTCCCAGCACTCGCATTATCACGCGCGTGTCTACGCGCTGTCTATGCGACCGATCCGGATTCCGGATTGCAACACGCGGTTCTACGCTGTCCTATGCTCCCCTCGAACTTTCACGTCGCGTCGACGATCGTAAGAACTTTTTCACGATCCCGTAAAGTATCCGTCTTCGCGTCGACGATTTTCGTGACCGCGTGATTGCGCGTTTCGTCTCCGTTCGACGATACAGCGGAATAAAAAACAAAGAAAAACACGATAGTTTTTTGCGAGAAACGGATAAGTGATAACACGAAAAAGACATATTTTTGCGCGACTGACTGGGGAACGTGTTAACACGTTATCTCGTATATATACATGAGAATGATTATGAGAGTGATAAGCTGCTACAAGGCTACACGAATCAAACCGCGGAATTGCATCGTGCTCGCCAGAACGAACAAAGTAACGTGAAAAGCTCGACGTTGCGTGTATCGCGGACAAATTTGTGAAACTTCGAGATAAGCCCCAAAGGACTAAACTTCTCAGGGACCTCGGTAAATGCAAATTATTCCCTAAAGGTCGAGGTAATAATTGTTAAACCAGATATCCCGGTACTACACTTTCCTTAAAGACTATAACCTTGATGTATAATTAAGTTTATACGTATTTTCACTTTCTAGTTAGTCCCACAGCTGTAATGAACCTCAAATGAAGTTTCCAGAGCTTGAAAGAGAAAAGAAAGGCAGTTGCTCTACGAAAAGTCCAATATTTAATAATGTCAATTCAATTAAAGTATTTTTAACAGTCAGTATCACGACTTTGATACTTTAACTTTTCTACGTAAATGCGTTTCCTGACATAAAGTTAGATTACTCTTCAGTGAGAATGCTCTCGATATGTTTCCTTTTTTGGAGTGATCTCTTACCGCGAAAGTCGATCGCAGCGATATCGACGCGACGAAGGCTCTCGCAGTTTAGCGACCCTACGATCTCGCAGAAGATCCGGTGGAAAGCTGTCTGCCGCGTCGCGGATGGCTCGGGGGCCAGTAGCTTGGAATCTTTGGTTTAGCGGAGCGACGACTTTTTCTCGGAAGAATAATATTTTCTTACGACGCGAGAGAGAGTGAGTGGAGAGAGAAAGAGAGGAAACGGCTCTCTTTCTCTTCGTGTGCCAACCTACCGCGTGCCGATCGAACGGAGGAACCGAATCCGCCTCTGCGTCTCCGCGATGAATTTTTCCGACGAGCACCGAATGTAATAACGGCGAGGCACACTGCAACTCGGACATAAATTCACCGATCAAAGCGCATCGCGTCGCACCGAGGCAAGGAACTTAAGGATTTTACGCGATTTAGTTCTTCCAGGACAGAGTCCCTTTCTCTTCCCTCGAGTTCTTCCGGTTCCACTTTCCTTGATCTTCGTTCGTTCCGCCAACGACTCGGCTTGCCTCTTTCCTCGTCAACCGCCCTTTTACTTTTTCCGAATTTAGCCGAATCGTCCCCCATCGATTGGCCACCTCGATGCTTCCTTCCCCTCCCCCCGCCAATCGATCGTTCCCTTCCGAACCGGTAACGCGACGCGATGGATCCTGGGCGCTTTATCGAGTTCGACTCGAACACGGACGACAAATCGTCCAAGTTTTAAGTATTTTCCAGGAGAATCTGTCCTGCGAAAATATCGCGGACGCTCAGACGCGCGCGCTGCCACATACTTCTCCGACGAGAACCGAGCGAGCAAGCGGTGGTGGTGGTATCGGAGAAATGGCGAAAGAGACAGAAAGCCGAGAAAGCTGGCCATAAAATACGTGTGCATGGATGCATTTACGAAGTCGCAGGCCCGTGGCAACCGAGCCGAGTTTCAGCGGGGGCGGGTTGCTCTCTCTCTCTCTCTCTTTCTCTTCCTCTCGCGTGGCGGAGTTGTTGCCAGTTGTTTTCCCGAGGGACGAATTTATAACTTCGTCTCGCTTCGGCAAGTTTCAAGAGAAGGAACGAAAAAGACACCGTGGCGACACCGCGCCACAGGCGAACCCGCCGGTTGGGTTTTTTCGTCGCGGGGGGCGCATATTCCCGGTTACGTGCCGTTTGTTCAATTAGCGCGACTCGAACGGACGGCTACTATTTGGCGACCCACTTTTCGGAAAGCCACGAGATCTTGACCATGGTTGTCGAAGAGAATCTCCGTAGCGCAGAGAGCTATCCACATCTCTACGAACGAGACGTCGAAAGGTCGACCGTTTTGTTCCTTTTCTTCGCGATTCGCGGGCCAAACAACCGTGTATCCGCGACAAGGGGAGCAATTGCTGGCTCACTTGGTTGAAATTTTCGCGAGACTCTGTACACTCTCTCGGTGCCTCTCGCGTTTTGTCAACGCGATTCCGATAAGAGCGACGGAGATAATCTCGCCAATTGTCCAAGAAGCAGCCGTTCGAGCGTCGTTCTCGGTAATCGAACTTTTCGAAGAAGAAGCGCACAGGCTCTGGAAATTTTATTGCGCTCTTCGCGAGATGAAGATATAGAATTTCCGTGCTCGTTCTTTGCCCGAGGTACGAGAAAGCTCCAACAGGGTTGCTCCAGCAGAGCGAAGAGTAATTTCGCATTTCGCGGGTAAATTTGAAACGATCTTCGCTACGTGTGAGATAAGAGGTTATGTTCTCCTGCGTATTTTACTGTACCTAAATAAACCTAACCTCAACCTACCGTTTCTCGCGTCATATTCGATAATTTTCGGTGTTTCGGTGCTTTTTTTATTTCCGGAAAGGAAAAAATGCGACACAAATCAAAAGAGAAAAGAAAAGATACGTGCTGTGTCGAAATTGATTTGCGGAATTTCGAGCTGGTGGACGGTGCGTTTTAATAAACGAATGAAATACGAAAATTCCGTCGTCTAATTTGACCTGAAAACACGAAATTACTTTCTACTCAGCTTGGTAAGCACGTCGTCGTTGGGGCCAGCCACGTGTACATCGGGGGATTTTCCCCGAAGAGAACGTGAAACGTCGGCCCTGTTATTTTCTCACGTCGACACGGTGACGCGTCGTAATTTTCACCGGACTCCGGGCGTCTGGAATTCAAGTCGAAAATTGTGCTAATCCCTTTAAAGTGACCCCGTGTCCCGAGCGATCGGCCGGCGAGGCGTAAGTAACACACAACAGGTAGGTAGAAACAGAGGGCCACCGGGATTCCCAGGAGAGAGAAAAAGAGAGAGAGAGAGAGAGAGAGAGAGAGAGAGAGAGAGCGAGAGAGCGAGAGGAGGTTAAAAGAACAAAAGCAACGCCCGAGCTCTACAGGTGCTCTCGTGAGTGGCTTTCCGTCCGTTTGGATAGCCGCGGAACGAGTCGCCGAGACGCGTTAGAGCAAACACGGCACACAGTCCGTGCAAGACGAACTTTCTAACGCTACGACGAGGCGGTGCGCCGCTGCGCCGGTTGGTCAATCCCTCCAAGGTCTCCCGAGGCTCTCTCGGCCCTACCTGACCGTTTCCCAACCGCGAAACTGGAGGTCCGTGAGCGTAGCTTCAATCCGAGAAGCGGAACGTTTTCGGAGAACGTTCCGGACCGATTCTGTTTGCCTTGCGCCGGTGAAACTTTTTCCTCCACCGAAGAAACAAAGTGTTAATCGCCGGCTGTTTGACCACGGCGTTCTCCCCTCCGGTAACAGGAAAAAATTGTCGAAAATATCCCGATGATACGCGAACGTTATTGCAAACGGGACACCTTTAAGTAAAAGCAAATATCCCGACGCGTTTCGGTTTCTTGTTTGCTCGGAAGTTGCAACGAGTCGCAACCGGAGGAGGACGAAAGTTATTCGCGAGAGAGAGAGAGAGAGAGAGAGAGAGAGAGCAGTAACCAAAGAAACAAGTTTGAAGACGCGCGGTATATATTCGGATGATGGGCGACGGTCGTTTGGAAGCGACGGCGAAGCGGGAGCACCCGCGCCGCTGTCGTTCGCCGCCGTTCACTCGAGAGATCTCTCGAGGGAGCGTTTTACGACGGCCGATGAACAAGGATCAACAATCGGTGGAGGCGATAACCGTTTCAATGAGCCGCAGTAAACTGACTTTATCGCGGGACCTAAAATGCAAAATGTCCCGAGCTGCTTCGCGAGAGCTTCTTCTGCGAAAGTGTCTTGCCACGGCACCTGACTCGCCCCGTTTGCCGGACGCGGTTTAAACCGAAAGCGGCAAGCCAAACAATGGCCGGACCGCGCGACGCCGAACGCGCCGGAATTTGATTTACAGCCGCGTTTTCCTGCCACGCGGAACGTAAACAGGTACAAGCGCGGCGCCCACCGCGCTCGCCCCGCTGTCGATGTATAAATCGCGAGACGTCGCGAGTTTCGGAATAAAAATGGCGATAGTCCAGTGTCCCTGTTACGCAACCGGTTTCCCCACGTAAAATTCGGGCGAAACTCTCTCTGTGTATGTGTGTGTGTGTGTGTGTGCGTGTGTGTTTTTTTACGAGCTTAACCGCTTGATAAACTCGCGAGCCTCCGATCCGACACTGGGATTCGACAGAGTGAAGGAGAGAGAAAGAGAGTCCTTCAACGGGACGAATGCAAGAAACTAAAAGAGGTTAATAGTACGAAGCGGTGAATCGGCCCGCTTCGATCGGCCGTTTACCCCTGCTCGCCCGAATATAGGTACAGCTCCGCTACGACTGCACGGCAGTTTATTTTTCAAATGTCGGTCAACGATCGCTCGGAATAATATCGGGCTCGGGTAATAATAATATCTATGCTAATTGTTCTCCAGTCGTACTCTCGAGTGCCTCCTTTCGCCTGCGACCTGTCTGCCCCGAGTTCGTTTCACGTTTGATGCTTCCGACGTCGAATCGGAAAAAACAGATCGTAGTGCAATAATTGCAGAACGATGAAAGCGAGGAAGCTTATTGTCCGTCCGAGAGACGAGAGCGATCTGTTTACGATACTGAAAACGTACGATATTTTTCTCTACCGGGTTCTCCGGTAATGTTCGAATCGTTTTCCGATATTTGTTACCTCTTTTTATCACTGAAAGTGATTTTAGTGGGGGGTAACCCAGAAAATCGGGCCTTTTCAGGTGCAACGCTGATGCAACGAAAATTAGCGATTGGTTGATTTGGGTCGCGTGACTCGCGAGGGGGCGTGGGGTAGACCTCGAGTAGAAGTGGCGTTGTCTGGTACTTTATGAAAAAAAAGTCGGAACAGTTACTTCTGCGCCTTTCAGTGAGACGAATCGTACTGGGGTACAAGTCGTGCAATTTTATTATACGTTGAGATCAATAGCCATCGCGGGGTATTTTCCCCTCGTGTCAGCGAGGAACGCGAAAGTTGTTTCTCAAATAGTGAAACTAAGGCATTAGGTTTAGGTTTAGGGTTAGGTTAGGTTAGTTGCTTCGACAGTACGTATACCAAAATTGAAACGCTACAGAAAAGATTGGCACGGCCCTTGCGCAAGGATGACACGCAGAAATCCTAAAGCAGATTTTTAGGTTAGGTTACTACATTTTAGGTTAGGCTAGGTGGAACGTTTACCACGGTGCGAATAGCCAAGCAAAACGAGCGATCCTTCTTGCGTTTGTTTTATGCGGGCCGGCATCGAATCCCGGGCATTAAATTCGGTAAACTTACTACCGTCAATGACGCGCGCTGTGGAAAACGGCGGCGGTAACCAAGTCGCTAAAGGGCGAACGTCACGTTACTTTACATTCTTTGCCGAATTTTACGACCGTCGCTGTGTACGTTGTAAAAATCGATATAGGGAATTCGTATGTATGTACGAAGTATCGGGACGGGGGGAAAAGGGGGGGGGGGCTCTCTCGGCTCGAAAGAACGAACCGTCTTTGCAGTTTTCTCCCGATCCACGGATCGTGTACGCGTTGATCGTCGATTGTAAAATTTTTAAAATATCTCGATAGACAATTTTTACCCCGCGACGCTAGCCTGTTTTCGTATAAAACGGATGAAATACGCTCGTCGCGCGTGTCCGTGTACACAGTCGCGACGCCGTAGCGTTCGGTCATTGGTGCTTGGCAAGTTTACGTCACTTTCGCGAAAGAGTTCAGCAAAATACTTCGTCACGTCGTATCGTTGTCTACCCTCGGCTTGTAAAAACTCGTTATTTATGCATGCGAGGCGCTCGAGTCGCGAACAATAACCGAATCGCAACGACGTTTCTCCTCTACCCCAACCCTCCCCCCTCTGGTACGTATTATTTTCCATTTGGCGGAAAGTAAAAAGAGTTTGTTTGCTGGAGGGAAGGTGTTGACTCGTGAATCTCTTTGAAACGCGTTTCTAATAATTTTCTCTCTCTCTACCTTGATATTTAACGTGTTTTCTTCTCTTTTCCATCGCCTCGTAATTAAAATCGTCGTGTATCAAAAGCTCGTCTCTCGGGGTATCTGTACTGGAAACATTTTTTTACAGATATCCATTCGTTTGTTTTTTTTTTTTTTTGAAACTTTGATGAAAAGAAAAAAGAATCTCGCGTACGTACGGAATAATCTATTAAATTCTCCATGACCGAGTGACCTTTAACTTTTGGCAGCCTATAAATAACCGAATTGCATTCCGAAAGAGAGAGAGAGAGAGAGAGACTCGTAAAATTACGAGTTTCTAGCGAGTTAAGCTACGAAGCCGACTCTCCGTGTCGACTGAACGTCAATCTCGAAGTAAAAAAACAAGGTGCGAGCCACGTACACAAAGTACGTTTTAGGGAGGCTCTCCGCTGTCTCTCTCTCTCTCTCTCTCTCGAGAAAGAGAGACAGGCGCGCATCGATTATCGGCGCGGGTATTTACGATCAACCGTGCGGTGGACAGCGCGATAACGTGGGCGGTTGAACTCGCGCCGAACGTCCGCACGTGTAATCGTACGTTTATTAACTGGCCGTGGTAATAATGAACCGTGATTATAACGCGCACCGTCCGAGGAAGAGGGTTCTCGATGCGACGGCACGAACCCGGTTACACGTTGGCGGCTGGCTCTCAGGGTGACCGAGTCAAGGCCCCCCGTGTTACTCTCTGCATCGGCTTTTTTTTTCTCTTCCTCTCTTCCTCTCTGCCTCTGTCCGAGAGCCACACACACACACACACACATATACATAGGCTGTCCTATAGCTTAAAACGACCCAGTTTCGTTCATCTCCAAGACGCGGACGGTGAAGTGCAAGTATTGTACAAATGGAACGTGAACGGTGGGGAAGATAGAGGGGGAAAGAAAAAAAGGAGCAGGAAGATGCAGGGAACAGAGCGAGCGCAAGCAGGTAAGCGAGGAATCGCGATTGGATCGGTGCCAATTCCTCCCGGGAGATACGCCGATTTGAAATTCAACGCGATGAAAGGTTTGCCTCTTCTCTCCTCTCCCCACCTATCTTCTCTTCTCTTCTCCTCTTTTCACCCTCTGCTCGCCACCCTCTTCTCCATCGTACTCTAGCGCGCGCTTTCGGCCGCGTCCAACTCGCTAAACTAGTTCGGGGCCCCTGTAATATACGCCGGCTCTAAACTATATATCTCAGTTCGCTAACCCAGAGAAACCGGAAGCACTGGCAGCCTTTCAACTTTGGCAGGTTCGAAATCCTTTTAATTCGGATTGAACTCTCGGGGGGAGGGGGCTGAACTTCTTGTTTCTTCTCTTCTCTTTCTAATGTCATTAACTTTTCTTGACGAGTAACGCTTGACAGCAGGCGCATGTCCTGTGCCGTTGAATTTCACGCGATTGCACGATGCAACCAACCAAACGTCGAAGATGAGCGAAACGAAACGGGGCGAACGTTCGCTCGAGTTTGCCGCGACGATGCAATTTGGTTGTCGAAACGTGCCTATCTGTCGCAATTTACGTTTGATTCGTCAAAAGTTGTCGAAAGGAATATACTAGAGAAGCGATTGGCGCAAAGAAAAATATATTTAATATATTAGAGAGAGTATATCAGTTACAAAGGAGCTATTCAAATAGACAAAAATATATATTCAATGTACTAAAGAGTGTATTTAATGTAATAAAAAGTGTATCAACTATAAAGAAGTGATTAAAATAAAGAAAAAAATATTTAACATACTAAAGAATATATCAATTATAGAGTATATACTAGAGAAGCGATTGGAGCAAAGAAAAATATATTTAATATATTAGAGAGAGTATATCAGTTACAGAGAAGCGATTAAAATAAACAAAAATATATATTTGATATACTAAAGAGTATATTAATTGTAATATATTTAATAAGATAAAAAGTGTATCAATTAATGAAGTGATTAAAATAAAGAAAAATATGTTTAACATACTAGAGAATATATCAATTACATACAGAGTATATACTAGAGAAGCGATTGGAGTAAAGAAAAATATATTTAACGCGTACTTTTTGTTGGAAAACACGTTATCGAGAAAATGAAAAGAGAAGGAGAGAACGTACCGCGTGTGAGTGTGAATGTGCGAATGATCCATGCGTAAAGTTCCTGGAGGACTGGTTTAGGTTCGCAGGGGTCGGAAGACGGAAGCAGATTAAATAGAAACGGGTCGTCGATCACGAATTCTTTTGGAAACTCGCCCCCTTGCAAAGTCGCGCGCGCGTTACACGGCTCTTTGTGCGGCCAGAGAACAACAAAATGAGGGGCAAGCGAGAACGTCGTTGACTCGGAAATATCGCGAAGGGTCTCGGGCTTTTGACGAAGCCTCACCAGCCGTAAGAGCCATCATTGCGCGTACAAGTATGTGTCACGAGGGATCGAGATGCTCTCTCCTCCGTACAAAATTCTTCGTTTCAGTAATTCCTCGCCACGATTGCGACCACGTAAAACCTTTGCGGAATATACGTGTCTCTGTCTGGAAACGCATCCTCCGCGTTCAGAAATTTCCGTTGCGATCCACTCGTCGCGTCAATACGTTTTCAGCGAAACGGACGGAAGGAGATTCGATTTTTTGCGGCGATCACAACAAACAGTGTGATCAAACTCGTATAATTTCAGTCTGAATATAGTCTTTCAGATTTCAGGTTTTTTTCTTTAAAAAAAAATGTACACACATGTATTGGTTGCGTAAGAAAAAAAGAAAAAAAAATTCCAAGTTTGGCAAATTATCGCACAATTACGTCTCTACAGGCAATGCAAATAATAATAGCGATTTGTTACTTACCACAGTGCACGGATCAACGAAAATTCGATCGTAAATTCGTTTGAAAAAAGAAAAAAAGATGCACACACACCTAGCTTTGAACATGTAAGATTACTAACACAACTGCGCGTTACAAGTATAAACTAAGGTACATAGAAAGCAATCGCGAGTAGAGACGGGCACCCGGACCAACAAAAAGATCAGCACAACGAGCACAGATTTGGTTTTCGTGTCAAGTCTCCTGACCGAAAATTCCCAATGGAAAAATACTCACAACGAAAAGAAAATTACGGGAAAAAGAAAAATTTGCAAAAGAGCGTGTAGTGAAAATCCGTTACCGTGTGAAAAGCACGTGAAAAGTCCTGGATCGTATCGGCATCGCGACCGCAACTGTGTTTTTTCGGTGCGTGTGTGTGTTGCCTGGCGAGAGGTGTGTCGGGCGAGAAATCGCGTGGAAAAATCGTAACGTAAACGTACGCCTCTAACTACGAAGACACCGCGTACATTTCGTGCACTGACCTTATAACGAACATGTGTCTCCCGTGGTCCCTGGATGGACAGTCATTGGGTCTCACACGGGGTGGCTCGTAGTAGTCAGACGACGGTAGTTCGAGTACGTATTCACGCACGCACGCAGCACCGTGCCGGCACGACCTTGACGTGGCGGGTACTTGGCGACGGACACGCGTGCGAACGACACGCGTGCACGCAGCGCGCCGCCGTGCGATCCTCGTGGCGCGCCTCGATAGATCCACGATCCCACGGAATGTCGAGTCCGATCGAATCCTCGGCTGGCCTCGGTGGCTCTCGATCACTTCTCGATCTTCTTCTCCTTCTCTCTTTCTCTTTCTCTATCTCTTCGTCGATCTTCGCGTCGTTCGAAACTTTCTTCCGCTTCTTCGAGCTGTTGCGTTGCGGGCTCCTCGAAATCACCGAAATCACCGGGGTAATCGAGTACGACAACGACGACGACGACGACGACGGCGGCAGCGGCGGCGGCGGCGGCGGCGGCGGCGACGGCGGAGGCGACGCGAAAACACCAGAAAGGACGACGAGGGAAGACAACGAAGAACGAAGACAAAGAGGAAAACGAAGACGAAGACGAAGACGAAGACGAAGACGAGGACGACGACGACGACGGTGTCTC
>KQ435694.1:941883-954044 GCA_001276565.1 Melipona quadrifasciata | reverse complement strand
GAAAACTACCCTTATTTTCTACCCCCACCTAACGCCGCCGCCCCCGCCGATACTTCCACCAGCCCCACCACCATCGCACTACGTGTGTCGTCACCGCTACCGCCACCAACGCTGCCGCCACCGCCGCCGCCGCCACCGCCGTCGTCGTCGTCGTTGTCGTCGTCGTCGTCGTCGTCGTCGTCGTCGTCGTCGTCGTCGTCGTCGTCGTCGTCGTCGTCGTCATCGCCGCCACCCTTGCACCAAGGACGAAGGACGACGCGATTCCACTTATCACGCGCGCATCAGCTTTCCTTCCTTTCTTTTACGAGAAGATTTTCTTTCTCTCCTTTTCTTTCTTTTCCTACACGTCTATATTTTCTTCCCAAAAGGCAGCACCGCCGCGTCGACGTCTCTCTCGCTCTCTCTCTCTCTCTCTCTCTCTGTCTCTCGTTTCTTTCCGCGCCGTCCAAGGATGCGCGTCATCGACCAAAAGCCACTTCCGATCGCCCAATTTCTGGTTCACTGGATCCGTGACATCCGTGACGTTTTTGACTTCGTTGACGCAACAAGCGTTTCCCCCCCGCGTCGCCGAATATACACAAAGATTTTCGCTTCGCTGAATTTCATTCCAACTGCGGATCATCGAATCTCTTCCGTCTCGTTTGCCGATTCGTAAGGAGCAACTTGAATCGTAACTTTTTCCTTGCTTTCTCTCTCCCTCTCTCTCTCTCTCTCTTTTTTAGTAAACAGTAAGTAATTAAGAATTTTTCTCGGGAACTTTTCGTTTCGATCGATGCTCCGCTCTCCAATTCCGCGTCGCCTTTTACTTTCCTTCCGATTCATGAAAGCGAGCTGGAGCGAGCGCCGCGGTCTTGGCTGGCGAGATGGATCACGTGACGGCCGGGGAGTAAGACCGTCCGGGTGTTTTATCGACGATAGTTCCAGAACCGCAGGATATACAGTGACATTCTAAATTTTCATTGTCGGGGCATTCAGCGCCGATAAAAGACGCCAGATTTTCATTGAGTGGGTTCGCACGATGTATAAATCTTGCGAGCTGTAGTCCTCGACCCCGTTTACCCCTCTCGCGGACGAGGGGGGGGGGGGGGGGGGATCAAGATGAAACTGGCCAGCGAGCGAAAGTCGGGAACAGTTTTCGGCTAGCAATTTTTACAGTATCGTCGTTCGAACGGTTTCTGTTATTCTTGAACTGAAATTCGCCAGATCGTTCGATTCCCCTGCTACCACCACCTCACCCACCCTCCGCCGGTTGTTTACAATTCCACGGATTTATCTGCGTTATTCCATTTTCCATCATTCCCGGTTTAGCCATATTTAATCCTATTTTCGCAATTGTCGAACCCGAAAGTTCGCCAACGACTTTATTTATCACGTGACGGTAATTTCTCTGCCCGACGTTTCTCTCCCCCGTTTGTCTCCTTGAAATAATTCAGTCTCGCCGGCGTAGTTCTGGGATACGATTTCGATTCGTATTTAGCTCGCTGGGGAAGAGGGATGCGTGACGCAATCGACCGATTTCCTGTAATAATATCCCGGATTCCCCTGGATTTACGACGTCACTGACGATTTAGATTTCGTTCCGCGACCGGATGAGAGTCGCGAAATTTTCCAACGAGAGGGAGAAAGAGAGAGAAAGAGAGAGTTTCGACGATGTATAAATCAGCGAGACACAGTCCTCGACCCATTTATTTCGCAAAGTTAGAAACGCTCGGACACAATGAGAGAGCATCGGAAAACTCCGAGCGTCCAAACACGACGATCTTCTCGGAAATCATCATCGCGCGCGCGATCTCCCCGCGATCCGCTCCCTGTCGATGCGAAGAGACTCGAAACGTCGCGACTCTGTTCGTTCTTTCCAACTTTTCAATTTCAAGTTCCGTCAAGTGTTGCAGAAAACGCCAACAGGTATACTTGTTCCACTTACTGTATGATTATAATCATAGGAAATATGAGATAGAAAAAAACTGCACGACTTGTACAATTCGTCTTACTTAAAGGGAAATGAAGACGACTTTTTTGCCATAAAATTTTATCGATATGCAAACATTTGAATCGATAGAAAACAAATTACAGGCGCGATCGTTCAGTACCAGACAACGCCACTCCTACTCGAGGTCTACCTCACGCACCCTCGCGAATCACGTGACCCAAACCAACCAATCGCTAATTTTCGTTGCATTAGCGTTGCACCTGAGGCCCGATTTTCTCGGTTATCTCCGCTAAAATCACTCTCAGTGATAAAAGAGTTCGTAATTTCTAAGGTAGATAGTACTCGCCCAAGCATGTCCTAACTCTTGTACGAGTATTTTGTATTTTTTGATGTAATTCGTCTATGTCATTAATAGCTGAAGAGTAATATTCTCGATTGGATGTCATTTTTGCATACACCGTCTTAGCTTTGCAACTTTTCACTGACAATGAACATGTGCAACTGTTATTTGTCTAGTAATATTGTTTCGTAACAAGACAATTGTAATAATAACAATACACGTAGAAAGCAGAAAGACGAATAATCCACACGGTACTATAGCTCTCTCAAAGTTCGTATCATCTTCAATCGAAACGAAAAATCTGTTAATTCTCCGATCAACTGTCCATCGACAAGTACTGTCTACCATAGAGGTTGCGACCCTTTTTTCTACTCACCATGTATAAAGTATACCACAGTACGATTTTATAAAAAAAAAAAAAAAAGAAAAAAAAATAGGAGAGGAGAAATAGATATTCAAAACAGTTTCGTCCGACGGGCGAGCGAGCGTTGTTGTTACGCGTACCGTTGCGTGCGCGACGCGTGCAAGAAAAGGGAGAGGAGATAGGAAAGAGAAGTCCCGCGGGCAGCCGGCCGACCACGTGGGTGCCGCCCCCGTTGCCCCCGGCGTGGCCACGTGCCAAATAACTCACTTGGCACGCGTAAACAATTACTCCGAAACTCGTGTTATCGCGCTACATTACGCGTATATATCTCACGTTGCCTGTCCTGTCCGCGAGGCGTGCGTTCCGCCGTCGTCGTCGTCTTCCCGAGCCTTCGAACTCGCCACCGTGCTGGTCCCGCGCCGAGAAGTTCTCCCTTCGAGCTCTCCTTTACGAAACGGAAACCAGCGTTTTCAAATTTATGAAAGCGTTGACTCCAAAAATTTTACGTTATTGATTGACCACCGAGAAATCCCGCGCGAAGAAGCTCTCGCGAACAAATCGGCTTGTTTTTACGCCGTCGGGGCGTAATATCGGTGATCAATTACCTTGGCCGCGTGCTAACTCGGTAACAGCGTATACGCGAGTACCGTATTACGACAGTCAATCACGGGTCTGTACGAGGGAATTCGACGTTTCTCGGGCAGTCTTCGTTCCCGGATCACTGGCTGGAGTCCTGCATCCGCGGATCGTTTTGGGTATCGGCCAACGTCGATTCGCGATATCGAGGGTCGAGACTCGTGGTTACACGGCTTGTTTAATGCTCGGGATGTTCGATGTTTCCATCCGAAGGAACGGCCTTCGAGGAAGCTTCGCTGCCGTGCAAGATGCAACTCTGTCGCGAATTTCTGAATCGTTGTCGAACAACAGCGGGAGATAATTTTGGCCACTGAAGGATTCGTTCGGTCGTAAACCGAAGATAAAATGGAACATTCGCCCATTCACGGATTAACATCGCGCAATAATAAATTACGCTCGCGTAACGACTGTCTCACGTCATCTCTCAATTCCTTATATTTCTCTAGGAAAATGATTGTAACGTATGCTCTTGAAAAAAGAATTTAAGTTTTACCCAAGTTAAAAATTGAAAAATTGGATACAGCGATAACTGAGAAAAAATTCGAGTTTGTAAGTTGAGCTGGCGAAGAGATTCAGAATAGGACATTCACCGACGTAGATCAACATCATCTAATAATAAATTATACTAATGCCATTTTATTGCATCATTTCTAAGAAAAATGACTGTAATGCACGTTCTTAAATAAAAAACGAAATCTAAATTTTACGTAAATTAAAAACTGAATGGCATGCACTGCCGAGGACATTCATTTGCACAGGTCAAAATCTAATAATAAATTGCACTTGCATGCCATTGTATTGCATCATTTCTAAGAAAAATGATTGTAATGCACGTTCTTAAATAAAAAACAAAATCTAAATTTTACGTAAATTAAAAATTGAATTGCATGCACTGTCGAGGACATTCATTTGCACAGGTCAAAATCTAATAATAAATTGCACTTGCATGCCATTGTATTGCATCATTTCTAAGAAAAATGATTGTAATGCACGTTCTTAAATAAAAAAGAAATCTAAATTTTACGTAAATTAAAAATTGAAAGACATTCACTTGCACAGATCAAAATCTAATAATAAATTACACCTCGATTGCCATTGCATCGCGTCATCTCTCGGTTATTTCTCTGAAAGAAAAGTAATTAATAAGAAATACAATGTACGCTCTTTAAAAAGAGAATTACGTTTTACGTAAGTTAAAAATTGAATGAAATCCAATCTGAGCGACAATTGAGAAAAAGAAATCACGTTTGTAAGTGGAGCTGGCGCACACTGCTGAGGAGATGGAGAACGATCAGACTTCCTGGCGTGCAAGCGCATTGTCACCGGTTCGTTCCGGTTATCAAGCGAACGAAATATATATCCCGATTGTACAATAAACGGTCGTTCTCTCGGCGTGTAAGTTATGCAAATCGACGCCGCGAATGATCCAGATGATAAACTGGACCGCGACTGGTGCTTGACCACACACGGCGTGTTCGCTCTCTCGCGCCTCTTCCCTCGAAATTGCGACGCCTTGTCCGCGCCGAATCGTTGCGTCGAGATAAATCCGCTGTCGCGTGATTTACCGAACCCACGGTTCGGTGAGGAAGGAAAGAAAAGAAAAAACATTCAGCTGGAACTTAGAATCGCGCCGATAAATTACAACTGGCTGGGCTCTAGCTACGGGAGAGGAGAGAGCTTGTAGGTACAATGCAGCGCCGCGGATAGAAACAAGAGTCGTAAAGGAATAAACGGAGAGTAACGTCGGCCGATCCACCGATACAGTCAAATAAAACGTTGAAGCGCCGACAAGGATACCGGCTCGCGGCTCGTTAGTACCTCGGTTACTATTGGATCCTTCGATCCTAGTTTACAAGGCCAAAGGTTGCTCTCGAGTGGTTTCAGGTAAAGACGTTCACGATTTTTACATGGTGTTACGGCTGGAAAGAACTGTCAGAATCCGATCTCGAAGGTGATGACGTACATTTTGACGAGGATTTAAACAAACTTTATCATAGATATTTATGGATACGCCGATGAGTGTTAAAAATAGATTGTTCGATCCGAGGCGCGTTGATGAGTTTTCTCGTGGAAATATTCCTCTGTGCCTCTGTGCGTAACTGTTACGCAAGAAAAGTGCTGCCTCGATCCATAGATCGGTACACAGAGATGTAAAACTCCAAGATATAAGTTCGTTTTGTTCGGAAGGACCGTATTCGGTTGACTGGATCGGAGAAAAATTCGCGGAATCTCGCACAGTTTCGACTGTGGTGTACTCGTGTTCGTGGAATTCCTTTTATTCCCGGATTGAAACGGCCCGGCATTGTGATCCGCGGTTTATTCTCGGATCGGCGTTTGCTAATTTTAAACGATCGCGGCGGCTCGCAACGATCGAAAAAGAAAGAAACGATCGCGTGGGCTGAGAGCTTTCTTTGCTTTCGTTCCGTCTTCCCTTGTCCACCACTTTTGGGTCCCGGGTCGCAAATTAACCAACGCGGACGCGTGAAGCCGCATCGCCGCAGAAGAGCAAACTGGTCTCTTCTACCTTCTTTGAATTTTGCGTGGTTGAATACTAATTTGTTGACACGCGGCGCGTTTAGGCGCCACGTCGGAGCGACCAAATTCCAAACGGCGCCATCCTCATATTTATTCAGCGAAATTCCTGCGGTTAAGATATTCTTTGTGTTTCTTTTTTTCTTTCCTCCCTCTTTTTTTTTCCTTTTTTTCTTTTACTCGACGCGCGGATGCGGCTGTTCCTTGGCGCTTTATTAGCGATCCCACTTCCGTCACGCGTCACCACGTTTATTTTGCGGACGGTTCGAAACTCCGCTTCGAGCGCGTCGCGCCCAATCAAGGGCGCCGACAGCGAGGCGCGTGAATTCAAAGCGAAACGCGAGTAATAAGATAATACGCTGGTGTGGACGAAAACAGAAATAATTTCGCAGAAATAATTAGTAAAAATCGTTTATATTCTGTTACCACGAGAAAGTCTGACGTCGTTTTATCCCATTTTTCTTTTTTTTTTTTCACAGAGGTATACGTGGCGTGGGCAAAAAAGTTTGTAGAAATAATTACCAAAAATTGTTTGTTTGAATCTTCATCGAAATAAAGACCACTTTCTTAATGGGAAAACCAACAGACTGAAAGAGTGGGGCCTACGCACAGCGAGAAAATTTCACGTAGTGGGGAGATCGATGCAGTGGAGGGGGTAGCGCTAGCCATCGGGAAAGTGGGGGTAGGGCTGCCAGTTAGCCACCTCTGCTCTAAAATTTGTTCTAAACTTTTCTAAAAACAAAAACTCTAGATCGTCCATTTTGTTCCGTTACTTTTTGCCATCTTTCGGGCAAAATTCTCATTTTTCTCGACGGAAAGTGATGTTAACAAACACTAATGTATTCTAACACTACCGTAGTTTCAAGATTCCTTTACCATACATATTATTGAATAATTTTGTACGATCTCGTGCATTTTTTCCTTTTCGGAAATAGTAGGTACACCAAAATGTTCCTCCTTGATTTTTCACTTCAAAATCGACGCCGAGCAAACAACGAGTTAAAGAAAAATCGTGAGTTTTCTTTCTCTAAAACAAGCTCGGACAATCAGCTGTCTGGTTATGCAATAAATTTGCAGTTTGAAACAAAGTTGGTCACATTTCAAGATTTCACCTCTCGAGCGTTTAGGGTCCACGTCCACCTTTTCAACTGGTGTAATCCTACATTTTTCTCAAAATCTCAAGACTTTTCCCCCTGAGATCTTCTTTTTGCAGCATTTCGAGTGGGAACGAGTATTATTTGGGACAAGTTATTTGTTAATACGTGTTCAATGGAGTGCAATTACTCTTTGGCCGAGCCAAATAATTCACAGCTTGCGTCTGACGTAAGAATACGAACAAACGCATTTTCGAAGCATCGATTTCGTCAAAACGGAAAAGAGGGAAAGGGAGAGGGAGGACTTTACGTCACGTAGCCGAAGCTGCCATTCTTCCGTTCCGACCGTTTCCCCGAGACGAGCGCGTGGGTTTTCTTTGCTCGGCGGATTATTTGCTAGCGTGAATTCACCCTGATTCTCACCGGTCGGCGGTGACCTTCGCCGTTGCGAATCGGTCGGTAAGGAGCCGCGAATTTCGACCGATTTCACGAATCGCCGACGACGGACGGTAGCAGACGGAATTTCCTATCTCGCAACTGCCATCATCGGGTCGACAATGCAAAGGTTATCGACAATGGCGCACGGCCAGGAATAGCAGACGGTGCATTGTGTGTTTAGCGGTGTACAGAGGATGTCCGGATGGAGGACGTCCGCGCGAGTGCTAGAGCTCGAGGGGGAATGGTAAAAGGAGAGGGATGGTGGGACGTCCGCGGTCCCGAAACCGCAGCCGAACGAACCCAGCCCGCTTGCATCGTCTCTGCCGCGGTTCCAGTCCAAATATTTCTAGCTTACGTAACCGCTAATTGCGATCGGAAAGTGGGACTGCTCTCGGCCAGGGCGTTTGCCTCCCTTTCGAGTCTAGCTCGCAGTAACTCTCGAACACGAACGTGAATACGATTCGGAGCAAAGGCCGGTAGACGTGTTTATTGGGAAATTTATAGAATGCGGCAGCTAATCGCTGATAATTTCCGAAATTAGGGACAGAAAGTCGGGAAAAGAAGAGAGCCACGGTTATTTTTCGCAGTAACGGGCGACCGGCGATCCCATCGGAGTGTAATCGCCATCGGTGGTACTAGCTGCGTCAGATGAAAAACAGATCGATCGAGTTCTCTCCTCTTCTCGGGGAAGAGGGCTCTCTCTCTCTCTCTTTCTCTCTCTGGAAATAACCGGGGCTCTGGCGAAAAGCTCGAGACATTTAGGTTTTCCCATCGTTCCACTCCCGTGCGGCTCGTTGCGCCGTAAATACCGCGTTTTTAATATATCGGCGACGTATAATTTGTTCCGCGTCATCGAGGAGTGATTTCGTCGGCGGCGGAGAGACGCGTATGCACCGAGCAAGACAGAGAGAGGAAACTCCGCTTCCGACAGGCATCGAAAGGGAATTCCCTCGGCATCGATCGTGTTCGCGGGGAAGGATTGAAAGGGTTTGAACTGCGAGAGCGAAGAACCTGAGCCCCCCAAAGATGAGAGAGGCTTCCCTCTTCGCTGCTCTTCTACGCCCACTCTCTCTCTTATGAATCAGTGGATGAATGAATCGACTTTGCCCTACTTTTCTAAGCGTAGGAGTATCGTATCAGCCGGCTGGTCTGACATTTTCGCGACGCCCTCACCCCGGCCAAGTCAGCATCGCGGCGACGTCGTGGGCGTTGCTGACTCTATATCTACCCACGTAGTAGACAAAAGTCTGGGGCTACACGACCACGCAAAAATTCATTTCCACGGTCGCGTCGCTTCGTTCCGCTGGGAAAACAAAGTCGTATCGCTACACCGATGCCAAACCGCCGGCGACCACACATACACACACACACATACACACACGTACGTACGTATTACGCCCGGTTATCGCTTGTTCCTCGCTTTCGGCGGTTGTCGATCGTCGATCAATCGGTCACTACCACGATCCGCGTCACGTTGCTCTCTATCGGTGACGTGGCGCCCTCGTTGAATTCGCTATATAGAGTCGTCCGGTGCGGATTGACAGCGAAGCTGAAGAGGCCACGGAGGCCGCAGTGTCGAGTATCGGGAGGGAGGGGGGGAGGAGAAATTGTTTGGAAGTTTGCTTTCGAGCGCTGGAACTTCAGCCCAACTTGCCGGCTGTTGAAGTTGTTCGACACGTTGCGCCGAAATTAAATCGATCCGGTGCAATTGCAGGCGAGATTTTTTTAACAGCTGTGTTCGTGTCGTCGGTGTGACGAACCTGGAAACGAAGGCACGCATGACGGGCTGTTGTCGGTGGTGGTGAGCGTGAACCGGACTGACGTCAATTACGTCCCTGGCATCTCGAGTGTCCATTAGCTTCCGAGCAACCGGGCCGAAAAATATAGAGACGGAATTTCTTTCCGAGCAAAAAATCACGCTCATGTACGGCTTATGCTCGTTCGTGCACTGTCACCGAACCAAGTGCAGACACTTTCCCATTTGTTACTTCGAACTTGATGAAACGTAAACAGTAAATAAAGACACGAATGCGAGATTCTACACCGACCGTACAACTTGACTTGAAAAAAAAGGCAGAAGCTCCGAAGAAACTTGGCTCGGTCGTGAAATTTTTATTCGCTTTCCGAGAGTACAAGAGGAGCGAAAGTCCTTTGATGCCATCAAAGAGAATCATATTAACGTTGTAGCGATGCATCAATGCCGTAACAACGCGCTTGTAACAATGCCTTATTTTAAAACTCAATAATAGTCGAAAGGAAAAAATGCAATTGGCGTGTGCACTTTCAATTAACATCCAAGCGTCGAGCGAAAGGTGGAAAAATTACTACAACCGTTCTTTTCTTTCCGGGAAGCTGGTCATACGCACGAGTCATAGAACACGAAAATATTGACACATCAAAATTATTACTTGCATCGCGAAAGGAAAGAACGTCAAAAGTTTCTACTCCGGCGTGAATTCCAAAGAAAGAAACGATAGAGTCGTGACAGGTGACGCGATGGCACGAGTAAATAGGAGTGTACCGGGGTCGTTTACCGGACACGTGGGCACGCGCTCGCGAGGCAGCAGGCGTTTTCGCGGATACTGTCGAGGCGAAACGTCTGCAGCCAACGTTCGCAGCATCCTCTCGGCCGTAAACGAAAATCTCTCGGCCACGTGCGTCGGGGAATTACCGTTTCATTATACTCGCTGCAAAGAGAGAAATAGAGGAACTACACGCGGCCTGCGTGTACACACACGGTGTTGAGGCAGGCTCAGGCAAGCATAAAATAAACTCGGAGACGCATGGGGTTCTACGTATGCCTCACGCGCCAGCCAATACGTATCGTGCGCGTCGCAGCAAATAATAACCGACCTTCGTACAACGTACGACGCGTTTCGAAGTCTGTTCGAAGTGTGTTCTTGCAGTGCGATCCTGAAGATACTCGAAGATGACGAGACTTCGTAAAATCGTGCGCGGGGGTACGTGATGCGCACACTCGATGAAAGATTATAAGGTATTTTGTAGATTGCTCGAGATAGTAGAACGCAATCCAGTTGGCTTCGATTCAAAGCGGGAAGCTTCTAATTTATCGTTTTTTCAAAGCAAGAATACTCTTGTATTGTCGAAGAAACGCCTCCAAAATCACTGAAAAATTATTTTCGTGGTTTAATCTTGAAGATCAGAGGCTTTCCTTTATTAAATTCCTTTATTAAAGCTTCCCTAAAATTCGAGAAATCCTAACCTCTTGTTAATCAACTTTGATCGATAAAATGGCGGGAAAAATACATTCGTACAACAAGTTCCAAGGTGTCACTGCAAGGAGGAAATCTTCACGATTGTGGTAGATCGAATCGTGAGAAAAATCTTAATACAAATATCTTGATATAAAGATGCAGAGGTGGTTTCGCGCTTCAAAACGAGGCCAGTCGAATTGTTCTTTCCACGAAGTTGTAACAGCTTAAAGTAGAGACAATTTTTCATCCGACGGGAAGCGTGCAAGAAGGAAATGCGTGGTATCAGTCTCGTCTGCAGCCACGGGCGATCTGTTACTGGGTTTGCCAGAAGATTCGTAACATTTATACCTCTAACCTTTTGTAAAATCGGGGATGACATTACGAGAGAACGTAGGCGAATACGCGGAGGAGAGCCCGTATATATATATATATATATATACATGTATTCGATCGAACATAATTCGAAGCTTCCACGTTCTTAGATATTGTGCCATTCTCTTTGATGGTCGTACGTGACTATAGCCACCGTTTCTCCGCTGTCTGCTGCGCCGTCTCGTTCTCCTTCATTCAGAACGCGAAATCAATGGACGTTATTTTCGGCGGAAGCGGCCGTCTACGAAACCACTGACGCAAGCTACGCAAGCTGCTTTTTCCAACTATTTCTGAATATTTGCGTTCGCGTTTCTACGCGTTTTTTCGCGATCGAAACCACACCGTTCCTTACGTGTCCGCTCGCGTGACGTCGTGCTTTTCGGAGCTCCCTTTGTTCTCCGTCGAACTCGATTTTTCTCTCCGAAACTTTTCAACTTTGGAAATTAACCTCTTCAGGGACGAATTTTTAATTTCATTTCATTTCATTTCTTAATTGTGTTACGACAATGCCGGTCAGCAAATTTAGTAAAAGATTGCACGTTTATTTTTGTTAACGGCATCGCCGGCTGGTTTTTAAATTAACTGTTCGACTTTTTTGAAGTTAATCTCTATTAATTAACTTTAACTTGGAGTTGACTTAACGCTGGAACTACCGACTGAAGCATGAAACTTCCATCAGAGACATTAATAGGAAAGCTTGCACAAACTTTTGTCTATATATCTCACAAAAAGAAATCATTAAAATCTCTAAAAATGCACTGTTTTGGTATCTACGAAGTTCTAACAGAAATTATAAATTGGTCATCATTTTGACCAAGAGTAAAACACCGACTAATAAAGACCTTAACGCGCAATTAATTTAATTGCATGCGAAACGTTTCGTAACTACGAGAGACACTCGCCACGAGACATAGTTATTCAATTTGGCAGGGACGTCAGGGGCTCCAGCACAGGAGAAGACAAATGTACCCCGTTTCAAGCACGTAGCGTCGGTAATTTACTGGTGCGTGACTTTCGACTGAATTAGGATTTGCGGCGGTTAGGGCAAATTTTATTTTTAGCCCCCCCCGTAGCGATGAGTCGGAGCAGCCCAAAACCTGTTGTTCTTCGCGCAATTTGCCAACCAGCTCGTTTGACAAAACAAAGAGCAGGTACTCGAAGATTAGAGGCCTACTTTGTACGAGCAAACAGTTTGAGTAAAAGCATAAAAAACAATCCGTCGAGGGATACTATACTGTTT
>KQ435694.1:922591-938006 GCA_001276565.1 Melipona quadrifasciata | reverse complement strand
ATTTAAGCAACAATTAACATTCAGAGTCGGTCCTGGTTCCCACAGAACCGCCGTATACGTATCTGTATCGCGGTTCACCGGCCGTACAAAGTCAGCTTGTGGTGTGCTGTGTGGCTTCGTGAAAAAGATGCGTGCGCGCGGCTCTGCGGCTCGCTCGGTACGCGGAGAAAGAAACAGGAACGGAACGATACAGGCACAAAGGGGTAAAAGGAAGGAAGAAGGAGCACGATACATCGTTCGGAGGTTACAGGTTAAACTGTTCTCTCAACGCCGTCCCTGATTTATTAATCATCGCCGCGGCCGCAGGCTACCCATATTATTATCCTCTTTCCATCTGCCACTTCATTTTTCTCCTCGGGGATCGTCCGCGCGATTTTTTCGCGAACCACGACACCACCGTCGCGCCCAGCTCGATTCCTCTTCCTCTGTCGATTGTTCGCGTTGATTTCTGCCGCAAGATTCCTCAAGAGTCGCTTTCTTGCTTCATCTCGGGCGACGCGGCGTTTGAAATCTGTAACGTGATTTACAGTTTTAAACAATCGTTTAGAACGCAGGCTTTCGCGTGGCTGATTTAAATTGCCGACTTTCAACTTTCAATTTTTGCTTTATCTCAAACGGCGTGAAATTTATAAATTACATACAATGGTGAATAGAATTTGACTGTTTTAAATAATCGTTGATTTCACGTGGCGTTTAAGTTGCTGATTTTCAAATAATTTTCTATTTTACGTCAAACGACCAAAAATTTATAAACTGCATACAATGAAATATGTACGAATAAAATGGCTGTTTTAAATGTTCATTTAAATCATAGATGTTCAACTGCCGACTTTCAACTTTCAACTTTTACTTCAAACGACAAAAAACTTATGAGTTGCATATAAACGAATAAAATCTCTGACATGATTGTTTTAAAAGCGTAGATTTTTCACGTGGCAGACAATTAAATTGCTGACTTTCAATTTCAATTTTCACTTTAACTCAAACGACACGCCATTCAAAATTTGCGAATTATAAGTAACTGCGGTTATTTCAAATAATACGTTTGAAACGCAGGTTTAATCCTGCTCGAGTAACCCTAGCAGACGAAACATTATCGATTATTGAATCAACGTTTGACGCGACGAGCTTCGTATTAAATTCGGAAATGGACGCGACACTCCTTCCGGATTTGGATGGAAAGAGGAACGAAGTGCTTTCGCCAACACGAAGCTGCCTAATGCAGACATCGATAAGAGGGTCCGACGATTAATACACGTGTACGCATAATTCAAGATCCTATCTCCTCAGCTACATTGCTGCCAAGAAATGAATTTCAATTACCAGTGTGATCTATCGCGAGTACCTTCTCCATCACGAGCGAGATCTACTTGCAAGAACGAAAACTTCCACTTGTTAATTTGTTTTTTAAAATGTCCGCTGCAATCAATTTCCAAGTTGGAAAATGATGATCGAACTTAAAATTAAACCGCGAATGTCATAATTTTCGATCCGAAGAGCAAAGGCGAGTTTAACCCCCTTGCGCGCTGACAACTGGTTTGCGGACCATAACGAGTGACCGAACCGTACGCAATAATTCGCCGCCTTCTTTTCCTTTTGAACTCGTCGGTGTGATATCGTTGGATAGAAATTATTAAGAAGTGATAAACTTGTCATTCGTTTTGCCTGGGTTACATTTCAATATACTTAAAATTGAGAAAATGTTGCAATTGGGGACAAAAAATGATACGTCGTTCGAGCGCAAGAGGTTAAAAGCGGCTTGTATTTAGGTTAGGTTCGCTCGTTCCAACCGATCAGTAGCACGAGTCTGTCACATAGCCACCGGGCGCGTCTTTCGCACGATGAATTGGCGATAATTACACGTTATACTACTGACTACGCGCACTTGCTCGACGAAAACGGCCGAATTAATATCAATAGCACGCAATTAAAGATAACGAAAAACTGACTTTCACTCGTTGGATCACTCTTGTAAATTGTTAATTAAATTTTGATACTGATCGCCGTATAAATATATCCACGTGCAGTTTGTAATTCAATTTCAACTTCAACTTGTTTGTAGCATCCATTTCCATTCGTCTGTGCTAAAGATAACGGACAAACGAGTGTAGATGAATACTCTTCGTTTTTGCTTCGGCTCGTTCGAACGTACCGCGGCGAGCGATAATTGCAATTGTCAAGAATTCCAATGAAGAGTCCCTAGAACTCGCGTTATTCGTCGCCGAGCGTAGCAATTGAATGCGTGTAATAAACATCCTCCATCCCCTCCCCCCTCCATTGTTAGCCTTTTTTTCTGCTCGTCGGCGATAGCATCGCCGGCTATATATCACGTGGACATCGTGTATCCGAACTTACCCGTCGCGATAAGATCTCGCCGTTATCGATATCTCGTTCGTATCGATCAAAGGACTCGGGGGGGATAATAAGAACATTCAACGATGTCGTAGGAGGCGAGAGAGAAGCGGAAGATCTGCTTCCTCGATCCCTCCACTATTGCTACTCATTCGCACGTTTTCTCATTCTACTTGGCTCGTTTCAATTAGAATGTGTCAGTGTTCCGCGATATCGTTGTCGATCGGTTACTGAAAGACGAATGCATCGGTCGACGTGTACTGCAACTTTCTTCTGCACTGTACTTTTGAATTGACGATTTAATTTGTAATTAAAGGAGGCAAGCAACTGCCAACACTTGAAAAACTTGTATTGTTATTTAGAATTTGAGCAACTACTTTTGCCTACAAGTGCTTTCGCTTTTAAATTTATTATGCGTTCTTCCAAGTCGCGTGGAGGGTCGATGTACTCGAATTGAGATCCGGTCGTCTTAATTTATTAGAGTTGTTGATTCGACAAGTCCTGAAATGTGCTCTAATCTCGGAAAAACATCTAATGGAGATTTCAGAACAGTGTTGAGACGTTGAAAATTGGAATTGAAGTAAATGGAAATATTAATTTAATTGAAGGAATTCGTGAAATAGTAAAAATAACAGAAAACATCAAAGAACTTTTTTTATCAAAAGCACGTATGATACACTGCAACTGTGTATCATTTATCATTTTTTTAAATTTTAGTATGGTCCAATATTTCTCAAGTAAAATCATTTTCAAAAAGAACGGCACGAATATAGCGGTGTTAAACTTTCTAAAAAATTATACTTACCAGAAAATCGATCATCCGTTTAGCAGAGATATACATACACATTTTCTCGAGAATTCCACCTGCATTCATCTCCTCTTCCTCGCAAACTTGACACGTGAAAACGAGAAGCGAGAATAGTTGTTAGACGTCAGAAGTATTATCACGGTCGAAAAAGAGATAACGAAATGGAGGACCTACGAACTGGTAATTGAAAGTAGAGATATGGGCGGCTACTTTCATCAACGTGAATTATTCAACGATATACCAGCGTGCAGCCAGGAGCGTGCATCGGATGCATAGTACGAGTCAGCTAGGCGCTTCATCGCCGACAGCCGACTGTTTGCTGTGTTAACGATGCACGCTAATCGCTAATTACACACCGGTTTAATTATCGACTCATTGTTCGAGAGCCGTGCGCATAAATAAAGTACGCGAAAGCAGCGACTTTATCAGCCTCCAGGCTGCCACTGGACTTCACATCGACGTACGATACAACTTAAGTTAACCTATGCGTTGTCTCTTTCGACGAGCCTCATTCTTCGCGTGTAGGATGTTTGCATAAAAATAATTTGGGATTTAAAAGTGCGAAAATGTGACACAGAGTACAATAATGTTCTTATTATAGTGTAATTTTTCGTGGATAAAATGAATCTTCGTTTTGTCCAGTTGAAATATTAAATATGTCGCAATGTACCGATCAATATTTTAGCAATTACAAGATGTTTTATTCTTCGCGAGTATATATATAGACTGTAGATTTTTGGGAAATTTAAAAACGCAAAAATACACGGAATTAACGAGAGTGTATGATATATCCAAAGTGGGATCATTTTCAGTAGATAAAATAGACCTTCAAGTTTATTAAATAAAATTGTATTATTGAAGTGTATATCGAACGATATATACTGATTGACGAAATATTTTATTCTTTGTGAGATTTTTTAATGCACTTTTACGAAATTTAAAAATCCAGAAATAGAATTAAAGAATTAATGAAAATGTATGAAATGTTCAAAATGGAGTGTACCCAATGTAATTTTTAGTAGATTCAATGAATCTTCGTTCAATTTTCTCTTAAACGTATTGGAAACAAATTGCGAGTAATTACAAAATACGCAATTACATGCTGCACGAATATTTGTTGCTATTTTTGCAACGAGGAAAATCGTACTTTGTCGCGGAGATAGAGAAAAAGCGTGCAACCATGTTGGATTGTCTCGTCAGGTCGGTAAGTCGCCGTGGAAAAATATAAATTACGAGTCGCAGAGTCAAAGGCCAAAGATAGAGACGGCTAAAGATTCAAAGAATTCAACGTGCATTCTTTATCGCGACGTCAAGGCACTTTGACATCGAAAATTTACCCGTGATCGTGGAAATGATCGTAGAAACTTGAAGATCTAACAAATTTGGACCAATTTGGAGGTATCTCGCAACTTTATTGAATTCAGTAATACCAATAGATTCTTTCTATCGAGATTTTCGGTGACGAACACACCTATTTTTTCTTTTCTTTTCTTTTTTTTTCTTCAGCGGCGAATGAAGAGATCGGATAAGAGGAACGAAGGTAATCGCGAAGTTGGAATTGTAAACACGGCTTAAAGTCTGGATAGACGAATGCGGCGCCAGCGTAACGCTGACGCAACACGTAAGAGGAGTGTAAACGCGAGACGATACGTCTCGCGGCGAAAGGCAACGCCGCATCATCCTGGATTTTCCGGAAGAACAGACTGGCCACTTTGCTTCCCCGGTGAATTCGATTGTCGCGAAAAGCCGCGCTGAAACTTTTCGTTAGCTCGCAGTTGCGCAACGATCGATACTCACGACCCCTCTCGCGTCCCGCGTTATTCGAAAAGTAAGTGCTGCCACGTTCGATCGAAAATGGCGCGTCTGCCATTTCTCTTCAGATCGTTAATTGCCAAGTTGCGCGAAAATAATTTGTCTCTATATCTATCTAATGCAATCGCATTGAAATTGAAAGGAACATGACTGTTAAGTTGAAATGAAAGATGGTTTTGTAAAGTCAATTTGTCTAGCCAGATAATCGAAGGATACGATTACACTTTCGATTATGATTGTACGAGTAGTTTACTTCTGTCAAAATAACACTGTGTGGAAATTACATATTTGTTATTTCTAATCCTTTTATCAGGAAAAAAATTTTGCATCAATTGAACGTTTCATCTGCAATACATAGTTCTCGAGTCGTAAATACGATTTTTCATATAATCTTTGAATAAATTTTGACATTTTTCATTTTTTATACGCGTTCGCTTTTATACCAAAAATACATCAGAAAATTATACGAATTACGAATTCTTCTACACAAATTACAAATATTACAAATTCCTCTAAATTCAACGAATCGTTCCAAATTCAACAATACAGATACTGTTATGCAACAAAGAAAACGCATAAATATTCTCTTTCTTATTCAATCTTGATCTACACTGGATCTATTACTTAAATTACAAGCAGTTTAATAATAACATTTAGTTATATTGAATAGCATAATTCTTACAAATTACTTAACGATCAATTTATATTTTACACATACGATTTATATTTTACATTCATACGAATCACTTAATGATTAAAAAATTATTGATTGGTGATTGGGAAATGTCGCTGATTTATTTTAATAAAAAATAACTTTTTGATTAGACAGATTTGAACTGACACGACAATATACTAACTGGCATAAAAGATAAAACAAACACGTCTGTGCGTTAATACGAGAGGTGATATTTCGAAATGGAATATTAGAAGAATTTGTCGTCCGTTGTAGGGGATGGGCTCCATCGTTCATCTTATGACGCACGCGATATTAATCAACTTTCTTCGAATCGCCCGTACGTCCAAAGACCGAGATTATTTTTGGCCGAATGTTTTCTGCTAAAATTTCGCGATCGATGCGCCTGACGTAGCTTCGCAGCGTTACCGTCCCCCAGCGTCAAAAACAGTCTGTTATTACCCTGTATCCGACGTTTGCTGCTGTGTCACACACACACATACACACACTAAAGTAATCCCCGTTCGCCAATTACACATACGACTTTCCCTCGTCAAATATGTCCAAAAAAAGGAACTGCACAACTTGTACCCCAGTACGATTCGTCTGAAGGGCTCAGAAGCAACTGTACCGACTAGGAAATGAAGACAACCTTTTTGCCATAAAATTTTGTTGATACGCAAACATTTGAATCGATACAAAACAAATTACAGGTGCAATCGCTCGGTATCAGACAACGCCACTCCTACTCGAGGTCTACCCCACGCCCCCTCGCGAGTCACGTGACCCAAATCAACCAATCGCTAATTTTCGTTGCATTAGCGTTGCACCTGAAGAGGCCCCCGCTAAAATAAAAAAAAAAAAAATCAACAGAAACAACAAACGTTGTTTGTTACAAAAATTAGAACTCGAGAGATACAAAGAAGCAAAGAAATTTCCGCCTTTTCTCAGGAAAATGATCGAATATCTACGGTCGACGTGTCGCGAGTAGGAATCGAGAAAAAGCTGCGCACCACTGAAAAGAGGTACACGAGAAAGAGAAACAAGAGGATCCGCGCGAGGCTTCGGACGACCGAGCAAAATAAACGAAAGTGAACGACGAGGGAAGGGAAAGGAAGAAAATGAAGAAGAAGGAAGAAAGGGGGAGAAAGAGGGAGAGAAGAGGAGGAGGAGAATTGGCAAAATCGGCGTGGCGAGGGCCTCGAGGTGGACGATGCGTGAGGCAATAAATATCGTGCGATTAGATCTTGGAAGCAAGCGGCCGTTGGGGTTGCTTACGAACAGAGGGAGCGTCTATTAATCACTCGACGTTAATCAAGCCAACCGCTAAGTAGGCCGCGCCACGGCGTTAAAGTGCATTGCCCACGTACGTGCATACATCGTTTCGTACGTACATATATACGTGCTTCGACTTGGTTTCCACGTGGCTCCACGAGAACCTCGTTCAAATTAGCCGGTCTTTTTTTTTTATTTAATCTTTGGAAACCTCAGTACCTTCGAAGTTTATCTGTAGAACCAACCAGGAAATAATAACATAAATTTTACATTTGGGGTACCCATAAGTAATTTCGTTTTTTGTTACAAAATTTTATTTCATTTAAGAGTTTTGAGCTATGATATAGGTTGAATATAGGTTATGTTATAATAAGTTTTTAATCTACAATATAATTTAACAATAAGCTCGCTAAATGTCAATATATTTAACTAGAAAAAAAATGTTGTAATAAATTAAATTTGATAAAACCGATATTGCACGTGGGTAGCTCTAATACATTAACTCGTTGCACTCCAAATTGTTCTTCAATTATTTTTTTGACAATTTGAAAATGTCGAGCGTGACTCTGAAAAACTGATGTCGATTCACACTCGGCAAAGGATTGAGGCTATAGTCTTTAAGGAAACTGTCTGCTTAGGTAATTATTACGTCGATTTTTAGAGATAAGAATAATTTGTATCTGCTTTATGGTTCCCCTTTAAGTTTAATCCTAAATTAGTCGAGTTATTTCGGATATTAAGATTCCAGAAGCTTTTCTTGCAAGAACAGTCCCTCGACCCTTTCAAATCTCTCACTTTATCGCTTTATCTCAAATCTATCTACCCAACTCATGCCGACGTTTTCTAAAATTCTCACGTGCGGTCATACTTTGTACACTTGCTTCGTCTACCGAACAGAGACGGACGAAGGATCGAGAAAGAAGAACGAGAGAGAAAAAGAGAGAGAGAGAGAGAGAGGTAGAGGGCTATCTATCGGGGCTAGGTCCGCGTGTGGTAAACCTTCGGCCTCCTATTATTCGACCGTACCTACCGCAGACCACGCGCCTGCGTCTCTCCCTATTTTTAAAGAATTAATCGAAACTAATTGCCAATCTGCGCCCAAAGGGAACCCAAGGGGAGCCCCTTCGCCGCGTACAATTACGACATTCCTCCACGTCGCACGCGGATCTCCGAGATTTCGCCGAATATTCGCGTTTCGCTGCGCGATATTTGCTACATTTTTCGAGCGGTTGAGAATCACACGATTTCAGAATTTTTGGAGTAACTGAGAAGTCTAGCAGGAAATTCCCGTCGTCACCCGGGCAAAATATCCGATAATCTGTCCGTATTTTTGCACGATCGGTTGTTTACTCAACAAATCCATTTACTCTGCCTCTGGTACTAAAAGCAAAGTATAATTCCGCGAAGCGATAGCCTGACATGTAAATGGTATCGCCAGGAGTACGGTAGTTGCCTGAAGTTGGTAGCAAAACACCGGGCAAATACCGGTTGCGAGATATTTGACAAGAAATAATTTTCGACCTGCGCGATATCAGAACTACGCGTATTTCGGATGAATCTCGCGTCTCGCACGTGAAATGTAAAACTTCCGTTAAACGATCAGCCGGGGTAGGATAAATTGGGCAGAGAGAGAGAGAGAGAGAGAGCAGGGAAGACGGGAGGAGTCGAGAAATAAAGGGGGAAAGAAAGAGGAAGCCGGCTCTTTATGGACTTGTTTGTCGCTGCGTGGCTTTTTACGAATTATTCGAAAAGTTTGAAAACCCGCGTCGCGGCGTGCAGCACGCTCGACGCCACCGTTCTCGACTCTTAGACGAGATGATTTCCTCTTCTCGCGGCAATCGACCGCGCGAGCATTTTTATAAACGAAACGCTCGAGTCTGAAGTTCCGATGGAATACCATTCTCAGTGAGATTTATTTATTTACCGGAGGGCAATCGAAATTGGGATAGCCTGCGACGGGTTTTTAAAATGTAGGAAATTTCTCGTGATTCGAGAAAGTTCTTACCTTTTCGACAGAAAAGAAGAAAGTTCCAAGAACGACTTGTGACATTCTTCGGTCAGTAGGTGGAAGGCTTTTTCGCGTCAGATAATTTTCTACGAGCCTGCGTAACATTTTTCCCCTTTTTCAGAGATAATACAAAACACGATTTTGTACTATACTTTCTCATTTTTCATTTCGAAGTCGACGCCAAACAATTTTCTTTTTCCAACACTAAACCGAAGCTCGAAACGAGATCGAGGTTTAAAATTAATTTTGAAGTGTATCGATCTGTTAGAAGAGGCACGCAGCTATTTTTTGGCCAACCCGAAAAACAATAATATCCGTAGATACATAATTTACGAGTCAGGTGTGTATCGAACAGACGAAGCAGTTTCTTCGAGCGGGAGCCGAGGATGTTCGCGTTTATCTGTTCCTCGTTTGGGATCCCTGTTGCTCAAACAGCAGGCTACGTCTTTGGAGTTTGTTCTACCTCGTGTCTCGCCGCTCGTTGGCGATCTCATCTCGCGCAAAGCCCCGAAACAAGGTGAACGGAATCCTCCGGGCAGCCAGAAGCGAAATGAGCAGAGTGGAGGGGAAAAAAAGAAGGAGAAAGATAGGCGGAGATAGACACGGTGGCACGCGGAGGTGGTTGTCGTTTGTACACGACAAATAAACAAAGTCTCTCGAGAAAGAGAAGACTGAGAAAATGTCGATAAATCTAGCTGGCCTGGCCTGGAGAGCGAACGCTTATATCGGAAAACAACTGTCTGACGAAAAGAGCAGGCATTAGACCGGCCGAGCTGGACGAGTCGCGGGGGCAAAAGTTGCTTTTGAACCGTCGCGTCGCGTAGCTAGGATCACGGCGAGAAGGACGACGATCCTTCCATCTCCGGGGGAAAGTTTTATCGTTGAAAGTAATTTTAGCGGGGGTAACCCAGAAAATCTGCCTCTTCAGGTGCAACGAAAATTAGCGATTGGTTGATTTGGGTCACGTGATTCGCGAGGGGGCGTGGAGTAGACTTCGAGTAGGCGTGGCGTTGTCTGGTACCGAGCGATCGCGCCTGTAATTTGTTTTGTATCGATTCAAATGTTTGCACATCAATAAAATTTTGTGGCAAATAAGTCGTCACAGTTGCTTCTGGGCCTTTCAGTGAGACGAATCGTACCGGGGTACAAGTCGTGCAGTTTTCGCATTCCTGATATCCGCGTCCAACTGCCCACCCCTCCTCAACGAGGTTTGTGTACCCTTTCGAGTTGTTTCATTCGCCGTCTCTCTCTCTCGTGACAAATTATACGCTTCTATATACGTCTGAACCAGTTTCACAATCCAATGACACATCGGAGTCGCCGCGATACGATATTTACTTCCGGGAGGTCCGGTTTTCGAAAAATCGTTCGCTGTGATTCGTCGCGCTCCCATTGGAAATGTCACCGGGTACAGATTACCCATGGCGAGGTCGACGAAAACTGGTCGCGTTCGATTGATCGCACTCGGTCGTCCTTCTTGCCCCGCCGTGATTAACATCTCTTTTGAATTCTCTCGTTCTTCGCCTACATACGCGCCGATATTGGCTGATTTGTCCGTTCCCTTAAGTTGCAAGTTTCTCAGAATCTGAAGATACAAGTCGTTTTTTTTTTTTTTTAAGGGGGACAAGAAGTGGCATTAGCACTTTGAAAATGTCACTTCGAATCTCTCTGCGAATGGCAGACGTCTGGATGTTAACACTGGCGTGTTGATCATTAGCGTTAATTATATCGCGTATCACAGAGTGAAACGAGCAGAAATAATTCGATTTTTTAAACACACACACACGCACACACACACATATATATATATATATATTACATATGTAAATACATCGTTACGAAATATGTAACGTGTTAATAACGTCGTCTCTGATGTATGTAGGAATTACGTAATCTTTATTTTACACATCGTTTAATGACAATTAAATTACTAGAAAAATAACGCGAGAGTGGCACTAGTACATTCAATTCATTTCAATATTTCCCTCGCTGTCTCGTTGATGAAAGTCAACTCTACATTTCGAAATGTTACGCCACCTTAAGTGCTACTACAATAATTTTTATGTAAAAAAATACATATTCCTTTCCTGAGACTCGATGACTCGTTCAATTCTAGGAATTTCCTTCTACAACGTTCTCGCGTATTTTCCGAAAAATTTAACCTCTATTTAATCCAAACACTATAAGACAGATTTGTCCAACTCTGTAAAGGACCAAAATTGGACTAATTGAATTTTATTATTTGAATAATTTCAAACATGAATACTGACGATGGCTCTTTTGGCGAATACTTATACCTGCGAGCAGATTCTTTCACGCGTGAAGCACACGTGAAAATAAAATGAGAGCAAAAGTTTTAAACGAGCATCTTGAAAGTATATTCGTATTGCCATTACACTCTGGTCAAACCAGATATTGAGAAACTGGTATAAAAAGCTCAGTGTTCTCATTGAAAATTTTTATACTTTTCTAATTTCTATAAGAATCGTTTCGATATCCTCGTATAATTGATAAAAAAATATGTAAACTACGTTATCTCGACAAATTTTCAATGACGCCCAGAATATCTAAAAGGCTGGACACCCATGGCGAATGGAACGATTCGAACGAGTCTCTTTAATCTTTAATTCGAGCACGAACTTCTCGCCTTTCTCTATTTACACTCGGTTGATAAAATAAATGCATCGCGAGCGCTGTTGCGACAATCTACCGACATTAGAGAGAAGTAACAAATACTCTTCGGGTTCTTCGTAACAAGTGTTCGTTGCGAGAAAGATTAGTACCCGTAAGTTGAAACGTCGGACGATGATTAACCCTTTGCCCCCGACTGCCCCTTCTGAGGGGACATCGTATTTCTTCTTTCCGTGATTTGCTGATTACATAACGAACGTGTACATTTTGGTATTGAATAATATTGGTAATGATGACGTAAGGATGACAAAACAATTTCTGAAGACAGTCCTTTGCATCAACTGACACTCGTTGAAATGATTCACATAAACTGGACTTCTCATTGCTTTTTGCGAAACTTGAAAAAATAGCGGAGGGTGTTATTTTTCCAGAGACTGAAACACGCAACGCGCATTGACGATTGCTCCGAAATTTGAACGACATCGCACGTTAGAAAGAACAAAATTTCGCGTTAAATACCATTTGAACGATTATTTCCAATGCCACGTCGTTTTACGACGCTTCGTAATGATAAGATTTTCGAGGACAAAGGGCTAAGAGATATCTGGCGGGGATCGGCGGGCGTGTACTCGCGGAATTATTCCACGCACACGCCAGCGGCAGCCGCGATGATATATGGACAGGCGCGTAAAAGACGCGTGCCTCCTACACGCGTGACCTACGACCGCGGCCGAATATTGAATCACTTTAATACCTCGGAACGAAACACGAGACGTACGACGAGCCGAGTCGACGGCTCGTGTCGACCTTCTTCTCCCCTCCGCGCGTAATCTCCGCTGGTGTTCTCCGTGTGTCACAACGCGCGATACCTACCCACGCGAAAGAATCGAGACGCAAAGCGTCGAAACATTTGATATTAGCAAGATCCTTTCCCCTCGCCCTCTAGACCTGCAAAAATCCCCAATACCCGCGAACGCTTGGAATTGGAGAGAAAATACTGCTAACGATTAAAATTACAAACGTGACATGTTTGAATCCGTGATGGATACTTTTTACAAAGTTACTGTATGTGTATTTATATATATTTACACATTTACATGTGTATTTATACATTTAATTGTGTATTTATGTATATTTACACATTTACATGTGTATTTATATATATTTACACATTTGGATATTTAGATACTAAATATTTGAACCGTGACGATCTCAGCTCATTTTAAAGCTCGAAGCCTCTATTTTTTCTAAAAAAAAAATGCTACGAATTGTCACAGCGTCTAAGAACAACTTCCTTCGTGGCTGAATCTGAGGTAACATTTGTTCGCCATTTTATCAAATTTTTATCCGAGTATCAGGCTTAGACAGACGAAAATTCAAAAAGTCGTACAGGAAATTTTGTGGGATTTGTTGTAAAGGATCTTCAAATTGTAGATTTAGTCGGTGACTACGATTTCTAGCATTTTTGAGCGAGGCTTGATTTTGGAACACTTTGGAATAAAACGAACGACGCGTCCCGACAGTAAAACGTCCAAGCTTTAAAACGAGCCCAAGTTTATTGTTACAATTTCATTTTACAAAGTCACAAAGGTTTCAACGTTTGGCGTCCGAATAGTAACGAGAGCCATTGCGTACAAACTGATTCATCACTAATGCGAAATTCATAGAAAAATTTAATACAAATGTAAAGCATAATGGAATAATAATACGGTTAGAGTGCTGCAAACACTCAAGCGAGGACGCGCGTATGCGGCGATGTATCTACAATTTATTGCTAATTGAAATGAATCGTCTCGGCCAATCTTTGTACAGCGCTGTAACATTTTTCACTTGACGAAAATTTTATTTGTACTGATTCGTTGGGGTGTGAAAAAATACTTTGGACACGAGACGGTAACAGTTAGGAACTATGTATTCGCGCGTTGCTCAACGAAATCTTAGATTATTCGTTCCACGCGTGTTTCTTCATTTAATAAATAAACACGTCGTTGAAGTCATACTTTAAAAATCATACACATTTTTCTACGTATCAAAGAATGCGGCGTTTCTCCTCCTAGCTATCTAATAATAGATAATACTAGAACACAGTTGTGTGGTGTTGCAGGGAGACGAAAACGTTTAAATTTTGCTCTTCCCCTCGTGTTAGCGAGGGAACGATTTATAAATCTTCCTAAATTCCAAGTAAAATTAGGCAGAAGAAATAAATACAGCGGAAATAAAACGATAGTAGTCAAAGAGGCACGCAATATGTCTTTTACGATGCAAATGAAAATACGAAAAGAACTCTTTTTAACCGAGAAACCGTGATCGAACAACTTGATTTGCTAGAACGAAATTGAACTCTTAATAAAAAGAAAAACTACGTGACCTTTAGTTGACAATCAAGTAAAGAACGTTTCAGATTTCAAAGCAGCGGAAACTGCTAAGTCGTGTTGGACTCGTTTCGTCGGGGACAAATGAAAAATTACATTCCCCGTATGACATTTAAATGTCATCAATGATGCCAAGAGAGTCAAATAAAGATTCGTCTTCTCGTTGCTCTGCGGCACGATCAATGAGAAGAGAAAGAGAAAGAAAAGAAGCAGGAAGGAATCGAATCGAATACAAAAATTGATCAATACGGAATGATCGACGAAGAAACGTTACAATGAAACTAAATGTTTACGGCACAGTATTTAAAAAAAGGTACACCAAACGTTTATGCGTTTGGTGTGAACGTGCTCGAGATGTAAATTGCACGTAACGTGCAATACAAAACTGAAAACGTACTATAAATTTGTTAGTACGCAAACAAAGTATGTTACATACATGTTATGTAAGCAATTCTTACTGTGAGAATGAGAGTAGATTCATTGAACGAAGGTTGTTTGAAATAATCAGCGAGTGAAGAAGCCGAAGGATTCGAGAGAAACAAAGAATTCAGTGACAAAATATATAACTATAGCTAGCTATAATCGTTTCAGTTTGTCAACGTGTCAAGCGAACTTGCGAACGCTGCCCGATAAAGGTTTATCTTCACTCTAAAACCAAGGCGCAGAGATCTCCAAACGAGATCCCCACAGTTGAGTCGCTTGCTCGTAATTAAGTACTAAATGTTAAATACAAGTACGTAATCGCCGGACGTCTACATTGTACGAACCATAATCAATTGGATCGAGGAGAATCAAACGATGGATTGGATCGAATGTGACGAAAATATATTTATATTTTCATTAGTGACAAGAACGTTCTCCTCGAGAAGTTGCGCGTTGGGGGATGGGAGAAAGAAGAAAGGAGAAAGGGTACCAATCTCTCTCTCGCAATATATAAATTTCACAAATACTTTGTACAAATAATACTCTGTTCGTCGAGTGACATCCTCGCTGTCCGAAAAATCGAAAAAATCCACGATACTTAATCTCTGTCCGACGGACGATAGGAATCGTCCTCCGAAGGGTGCAGCGAACCTCGGGTAACGGCGTGTCGTTAAACGAGTAATTACACATATTACATATACAGACAATGACTCCTAAATGGCACGTCGTCACTTGGCCTGACGGAACTTCCCCCTGGCCGACCGCCTGCCGCTCGATTGGCTCGAGACGACGGCGAGCAAATTCTCCTCGAAGGTATCGACCGTAAAATCCTGCTCTTTCATCAACTTTGGCCTGCCGCTACTGCTCTGGCTAGTCTGCCTGTGCCGATCAACGGGATTCCTAACCGGCGTCACAAGGCCGTTTCGCACGTGCGACTTTCGTTTCTGCGAATGCATTCGCTTGAGGATCGCGACGGACTTGAGCCGCGGCGGCGCGGTCTGAGACGAGAGCGGCGGGAGGATAGAAGAGGGCGGAGGAGGAGGAGGGGGAGGAGGAGGGGG
>KQ435694.1:898262-922509 GCA_001276565.1 Melipona quadrifasciata | reverse complement strand
CGGAAAACCTGGAACAGGGAATCCTGGTCTAGGTGGCGGTGGATGCATGACTGGTCGCGGTGCTGGTCCGTACCTGAACAGCCTCGGCCTGTACATGTGCGGCGACGCCGCCTGTGGCGGCGGAGGCGGTGGCGGCGGAATCGGCAGCATGCCAAGCGGCGGCGGTGGCATGGGACGAAACGCTGCGGGCGGCGGAACGCCGAAAGCGAAATGCGGCGGTGGCAGAGGCGGCAGCGGCGAGAACGGGCCGCCGTCTTTCGCGAAACAGCGTCGCCTGGCCGCGAAATTTAGCGGCACCGGCAGCATCGGGTACGGGCGTTTGAACGGTACGCGCTTTCGGGTCGCTGGCTCGCTCGCCGGTGATTTCACGCTGATCTTGCTCGTGTCGACTTTCACGCTCGGCGTTCTCTGCAACGCGTTCAGATAGATTCTCCGCTCGATCGGGTAGCCGCGAGCCGTCTCGAACGCTGGAACACAAGACAAAACGGCACGATTGACGCAGGCAATTGGCAAGCCGTACGAGGCTCTCTTTCGGGGAGGGGGGGAGATTGCGAGGAAAATTCGTAAGGTTCGCCTACCTTTCAAGCAATCCTCGAGTTTCCAAGCCAGTTGCTGTACGAGATATCTGCAACGAAATACACGAGTTTATACATGTGCGTCGGTTCCGTCGGTTTCGCGACAGCCATTTGTCGACTCGATCGCAAATTTAAACGTCAAGCGTGTCTGAGATCGTTTCGAATCGACGATGCATACTAACCTACAAATGAGGTATCCGGAACGATTTACGCCGTGAGTGCAGTGAACTCCTACAATATCGTCTGAAACAAAAGAAGAAGAAAAAAAAAAAGAACAGACAGTCTTCGATTTAAAATCGTAAAAGTACGTAGGCAGCGTTGACGTATCGCGATTGAAATTCGATTCGACGATGTCGATTAGAAGTCGCTTAATGACAAATGTTTGTTCGTTCGGAAGGCGGTTGGACAGCGAATGGCGCGGGAGAGATTTTCGAGGGTTCGTAGCGAGTTCGGAGAGGAACGAAAGCGCCAAAAGGGGGGTACAGGTTCGTGCGAAGCGAGCCGAGCATGGCGAGACGTACGATTGCACGGGTCATCAATTTGGTCGAGAGCGTTGGGTCGCCGCCATCTCTTCAAGGGCTCAGCAAGGGGTTGATTATAATATTACCGCAAATTACCGGTAAAATCTGCGACGAATTCACGACTCGTGACTTGGCTCGACACCTCGGCCACAACCCTGATGTGGGTAGCCGCGTAATAACGATCGCCGGCTTGTACCCTATCGCCTCTCTTTCCGCAGCCAGCTGCGGATAAGCAGCACTTTCGAACCACTTCTCGCACGTACGTACCTCTTTACCTCGGGTTACAACTGGAAATTAAGTGGCCATCGGAGATCGTGCGATACGTTGCTCGACCTTCGCGAGCTTCTTAAAAGGATCGTCGGCAGAAACGCGATGCGATTTATACGCAAAGACGAGAGCCCGATACTTTGTTACTACCATGTAACGCGCCGGTATGTTTTTGAAAATTACATCTTTGGTGCGTTCGCAAAATGCGCGAAAACAATGAAATATTCCGGAAATTTACCTTTCTCTTCGTCTCACTTCTGTGAAATTTAAACCGATATAATTTCGCGAAAGGAAAAATCATCTCGTTATTTTTCGAGGATGATTTTACATCGTGCAGCGAGGATACTTCACTTTCTCTGAAATTCAAATTAGAAATTCAAACGCGTGTAAAAGCGTTGAAAACTCTCTTTTCGTGACTGAATGACAACTTTAAAATTAAAACTATTGCTATAAATTAAAATAATATACATATGTATAAATATAAATTGATGTGTGATCTTTTTTTTTGTTACAAAGTCACATCAGCAAAGTTATCAAGAGTTTTTCATTATGATCGATTATGCACCGTTCATCTTTTTCCATCGCTCTCTGATATAATTCGCTCATCTAGTTATCTAGTTATCTCGCATGAACGCATACTTTAAAAACTCTAATTCGACTGATCGCTCTCTGAATAGTCTGAATCGATCGTCACATTTCGTATGTAAGGCCAGCAAGGTCTTCCTAACCGATTTAAGTAAGTAATAAAATAAATTTCATTGTCAGGTGAGAAAATTCAATCGACGAAAAGACACTTAATCAGTAACAGGAAAAACCACATGAACGTTCGTCCAATTGAAAGGAACACAGACGCAGAAGTAATTCAAGGATGCCTGTTTCGTCCACGAAGAACGAGCAAAGATAGACTTGCATCGCGTTCCTATCTATCGCAGGGTCATCTCAGTTTTTGCATATAAAGAAACACACACACACACACACACACACACACACATATATATATGTATATATATTTTACAGAAAAGAGGAATATTCTCGGAACACGTCGGCATCTAATGTGAATCTAGAGCGTGCACCCCTGCGGAGCTCCGACATGCTAACTCTGGTAAATAAGCCGGTCTTCACCGAGATACTGCCAAAGACCTACGACCTTTCTGACGATTAAATATCGAGCGATGCATCTCTCTCTCTCTCTCTCTCTCTCTCTCCTTTTGGTATCAAAGCAACCATGTAGCAATTAATATCCTTTAAACCGTACGCCCTCGTTCATGCCTAGCCTATTGTTACTCGTGGCCGATGCTTTCGTTGCTTAAACGCTTCCACCGAACGTAGACCCTGATTATCGGTATTAATTGAAATCACTCGTTGGCCGAGCGATCAATCTTGCCGCGTGAACGAATGGCGTTATGGTTCCAGCCGCGGAGTAGTCGTTCGTTACGCGGTATTACGTCGATCAGTCAAAACAAACGGCGTGGATGAAACGTTGCGCGTTCTTGAGATTAGTCTTTTATTTTCCTCCGATTATCTGCTGGACCTTGGTAAAAATATCGGCAGACGTAGCTTGAAATTTCGGCTTGCGATAACAATTTCACGGCGGATAAGCTAAAGGCCCCCGCACACCGTTGAAACATGCATCGATTTCTACGTTTCGTGATGTATGTGCATGACTCAGCATCGAGGCAAACTGACTCAAATTGAGGTTTCGCGAAACCTAGAAGATGCATTGCCGCGTGTTACGTATGTGGCGGCCTTAAATGATATTTTTTGTTGTTCCGTTGAGGACAAAGTTGCACTATTTTAAGAGACAAATGTACAATGCTGGAAATACTGTGTTTCTTTCGGTGATTTACGAGAGATCTCAAGTTCTTTGAGATTAACCTACTTATTTACTTTTTAGCAAGGCTTGGCGCAAATAAATAAAAATATCTGTCAAGGTAATAAAATCGTACGTTCCTTGATACGATGACATATAATAGCTCCTACATGTGTGACGTTTCTTTCAGTGACGACAACTGCCATTTCAATGAAATGTTTGAGCGAGAACGCGAGAAGAGGAACGAGTGAAAGGGTAGGAAAGGGCAGATATCGCGCAGCGTGGCTCGGTAAACGTTGAGAGGTTGGTTTTCGGGCTACTAGAGTAGTCGCGAAGTACGACCCGAAGCGACGTGGTTAACGTGGCAATATGATATATGTACGAGCGAAAGGTACAGCTCGGCTCGAATAGCCTCTGGTGCAAGGGACGGGATGGCCCGTTTCGTGTCCCTGTATCTTCTACTAACAATAAGAGCGCAAAGGACTTCAACGCGCATTTGGAGAATTTTCAACGAGTATCTAGTCTCAGTTAGTTATGCTCAAAATATTCTCCGATATTCTGCAACTATTGTGTATAGTATCATGTATTTTAAAGTAGTTACTTAGACTTCTCCACAATTTGCTATTTGACAATTTAATCTATTTTAATTCACTTATTAAGAACTCGTTTCCTCGTCTTTTCTTATCTTAAAGTCCAAGATAAAAATAAAGTCGTCACCTACGTGTGATGGCGGCTCCAATGGAAATTTGACTAGGTCGGCCAGATCAACGTGTCGAATCAATCGAACGATGCCTCGTAACCCATGTGCCCCGTGTCCACGTTGTAAATCGCTTATAAACGCGCACCTGTACACACCTGTGCAGGTGATCGGCGGAGACACTCGTAAGATGGATGCAAGACGATTAACGACATCTCGCGTTCCGCGACCGATAAATCACCGGCCACTGTAAATGGACTTGGCTCGCTTATCTCTCACCTCGCCTACCTTCGTCAAGCGCCGGTGTCTACCGCTGCCAGAGAAATTACAATAACGTGCACTCGCCGCGCGTGTATCGCCAACCGGCTAGATACTGGCTGCATGTACAGACTGCCGTTCAATTGTACGATATAATCGTCGAGATGACAAATAACTTGGGTCAACACGGGCTGGGGTCCGAAAACGCGCGGTCCAAGGTGAATCACTGGGGCACTGTGATCCGCGATCTCTACGTTCAGTTGCACCAGGTAGAAGTAAAATCCACCAGATGGAGCAGTTCACGTAATGCAAGAAACAGCGTTGCTACAAATCGATTATGAAATTCTTCCGCAAGATCGAAAACCGCAGTTGGTACGTCGACAGACAGCCTGTGAGCGATCAGAGAATTATTCGCGCGTTCATATTTTTCAAGAAAAAAAAAGAAGAAGAAAAAACCGCGAGACGATTTATATTTGTTATACGATTTAGTTGTGAAAATTAAACGAAGTAGGTGCGTTGCGAATCGCGACGGTGAAAGTAAATCGACGAAAAGTAGCGGACGAACGTTTCAACGAGAGAGGAGACACGTCGTGATTGCAATTAAGAGCTTCTTCTTTTACAGCGTGGCGTGTTAATAGGATAATGGGCGTCGAATGGAAGGTATTGATAAATGCTAAGTGACGGTCAATGGATGGGCGACGCAGCGGCATCTTCTCCTCGGGAATGTGTCCCGAAGGCTCTCTTCGTGCAGCTCTCTTCCGGAGCTTCGCTTCTTCGATTTCTTAACTTTCTCGTGGTCATTTTCGACATTCTCTGTAATATACACAGGGTGATTCACGCAACTTGCACACTTGGAATAACTTTCAAGTTAATTACGCGTCTAATGAAAATTGCTTGATAACGAAAAGTTTCATCCTCGAGACAAATTATGATTAAGTAAGATGTGTCTCCTTAAACCGTTAAGTTTAGAACCAACGTGGCTCGATACTTTTCTACTTGTAATTTATGACGAAAAAGATACATGATCCACAATTAAAAAAAAAGGAAAAATAAAGATGACCTTGGAAATTTCGAAACCCACAAAGAATTGGTACGTTATATATTTTTCCTCCTTTAAAACCACACAATTTCTGTATCAAACAATTTTTCATTAGTATAATTTGAAAGTTATTTCACGTGTGCAAATCACCCTGTATGCAAGGTGTATATAGCAGTACAAACAAAGAGGTGATTCTACGCAAAAATAAAGAATAAAATTTTTTTGTACTACCGACACAGGGACACCCTATATATATACATTATTTAAACCGTTCTCCAACTTTTTACCGTGTATTTACGATACGAGTACAAATCTTCTCGCATTGTTCATTAATCCTGCTCGGCCTCGACGTGGATCAAGAACGCATCGAGAGAAGGAAAAACGAGAGATCAGAAAGAGCAGAGACGGGGGGTGGGGAAGGAACGAAAGAGATCCGAGAAGGACGAGAGACGGACGAAAGAGGGAAGAGGGAGAAACGCCGAAGGAAAGTTTCTGCTCTACCGGTTGATAAACGGCGGCAGATAATTAACAACGGGCTTGGTGTACGTGGCTGTGCGCGTGGGCGATCCTTCGTTTCTCAAACTCTGTCCAGATTCGTAGCTTGATCGGCGTCGTTAGCTTCGTTTCTCCTGGAGGAGTCGCTTCTTCCTTCTCGGCGAGCTGCACTTCACGGTGAAGATAACGGTACGCGGATATTTTGGACTCGTTTTCGTAGACCTCGGACTCGACCTTCCGTAATTTTTTTTGTCCGAGTTGAACGCGTGTGTTTTCCTTCACGTCGCGGCACGTATATATATTTTCAACCCATTTGCATCATTAGCGCAATTTTCCCGGCCAATATCACCGGAACATTTATGTTTCTAGTCCGAACACTGATATTATTATCACTAAAAGTGATTTTAGCGGGCGTAATCCAGAAAATCGGGCCTCTTCAGGTGCAACGCTGATGCAACGAAAATTAGCGATTGGTTGGTTTGGGTCACGTGTTTCGCAAGGGAGCGTGGGGTAGACCACGAGTAGGAGTGGCATTCTCTGGTACTGAGCGATCGCGCCTGTAATTTGTTTTGTATCGACTCAAATGTTTGCGTATCAATAAAATTTTATGGCAAAAAAATCGTCTTTGTTTCCTAGTCAGAACAGTTCCTTTTGGGCCTTTCAGTGAGACGAATCGTACTGCAGTGCAAATCGTACAGTTTTTCAAGACAGATTGTTTCACGTCTTGAAATAAAAATTAGCTGAAGAGATTATTGAAGATAATTAAAGATAACATAAAAATATTATTGAAGATAATAAAAAAAAAAAAAAACAAAGAAAACACGGCAAGTTACCAAGGTTTTTCTTTTCTACTTTTTGAAAATTGTCCAAATTGAATATAACAGAACAATTATAAAGGCATTATTATTCATTCTTCCTCACGATGCAAATGGATTAAGCGATAGATAGCGTCCTCATTTTTCGTTTTTCTTTAAATTAACTTTATCGTCGATTGCTAAGTAATTTATATCGCACAAATTAGTTACGTAGCGACCACTAGTAAAGCACGAGATTCGCATCTGATTTAACTCGATCGATAGTTACACTATTTTGTTCGTTCCTCGACGGATCAGTCGAACAAAGTTTGCGAGAAAGGCGTTGGATCGGAGAATTTCATTATCTGCGAACGGGAAAATTTTTCAAAACGAAGATTTACTTGTTTTGGTACCGTCCGGACGGAGATATGCATTTTCGAGTGGAAGATATTTGCAACGTAGAATATTAGAGTAATAGCATAGACAAGATTGATGATGCCGATGATATACAGATCCAATATGATGTAATGCAGACTCACCTTCGCCGCAAGCTGACGTGAAATCATCCATCGTTTTAAAGAATCTGAAAAGAAAGAGAACACGTATATTTACCTTTGGAAAATCAAGAATGCCCAGTGAATTCTAAATTTCATGAAAGGAGATTTCGATCTTCTCGGTTCCTATTTTCGCGATCGTAGAGAAATTCTAGATGCGCGTATAATTTGAAGGAAAGTTCCCCAATTACTGATTACGACATAATCTTCGCGAACCGGTACGAGACGAATTTTATTTATCCTTGAACGTGAGTTGCGTTAAATGTTAGTTAACAAACAACGAGTTCTAATTGACACCGATTACTCTAAATAAACGTACGTATATTTATTATACTTGCGATAGATATATGTATATTTCAAGAATTTCTGTCCCGAGCGACAGTGAATCATCGTAAATTTTGATTAATTTACTTATCGTAAGTCGTAACGTGGCATGATAGGGAAGAATATCATGCAAGTCTCGTGCAGTAGCAATAAAAAAGAAAAAGGAGGGCGTCCTTCCCTTTACTTTCGTGCTGTTGATAATTTTGCAGGATAACCACGGATAGCGATCGAATTTCCATGGTCTCGATAAAAAAAGAAAAGAGAGAAAAGAGAGAAATAATCAGCTAAATAAATATTCAAATATGGTAACCGGTCCGGAGAAGTGACAGTGTAATAACTGCGTAATAGGCATGCAGGGACTCCGTAGCGAACGGAGGAATATGGTAATGAAGCTTAAGAGCGGCGAACGTTACACACCCCGGAATTGCGACGAATATACCAAGAACGAGAGTCCACGTGTCGGGGAAACGTTAACAAACGGGAAAATTCATTCACGGGTGTCTGTCGTCGAAATACGATATTGTCACGTTATGAATCTTCGTTTCTTCTCGATAATACGAAAGATATGTATAGCAGAACGCATACTGATTACTCTCGTTCGAAAGTTCACGACCTGTGTGTCACTTTTAACCAATTTTTACGCGTGTAGGTATTTGCAGATTCGTGAAACGATTTTTTTTTTGTTTTTTTTTTTTTTACGATGCAAAGAAGATACTACTAGAAAGGGAGAAAGGAGGAGACGAGAAAGAGATCCCTAAAGCCTCGCAGATTCGAAGATAGGGTACCGCTTGCAATAATTCATTGGGCGGAGTCGTGCGCGGCCGTCCCTTTTTCTCCGTTCGGTTTCGGTTGAAAGAAGGGAGAAAAGGGAGGTCTTATTAACGGATTAAGCCTACTTGGACTACTCGATAAATTATCGCAAGGTGTTCATTCCCCTTTCGCGTTCCGCCGGGATTCCAGAAAACATTCCGAACGCGCCAAACAAGCTTAGAGATATATACCCTCGGACTTTTGCCTCTGCTCCCTCGCAAGCCTTGATACTCGCATTAATACCCGCTTTAATTTCTCATCTCCGCATGAAATCTCCGCATCTTCGATTAAATGGTATCTTAAATTGGCCTGGCTCGTTCAAGTGATTCGCGGCATTGCCGGATAAATCGCACGAAGCGACGTTAATGCCGCAAGTATTCGCTATTAAAATTACCCGTATGAAACATCTACGCAGCTGCTTAATTTTATACGCACATTTTGCATAAATAAAGATAATTCCTCGATTCCTTCTCGGTTACAAGCTACGAGGGGGAATCTTCGTTCGGAGTAAGGAGGAGTAAGTGAAGTTCGAGAACTTGGTTTTATTTTCTTTCCCTCTCTGTCTTTCTATTCATCCATTTAGTGCATCTTTATTAATAGATTCACCAACAAAAGAAACGGAAACTGCTATGATGACCGTGAAATCGTTTCGATTTCTCCTCCGGAGTATATACCTACGATGAGGTTGCCACCACCTTAGAAAAGTTATTACTCGTCATTGTGCGCGTGAGAATAGGGTGGGCCAATGGCGCTCCTCTATAGAGGCTTAATAAGACCGTTTCAATGCCCCCTTTGGACCCTTTTATCCTTAATTTTCTACAACACCGATTAGACTAACACGATTACGAATGATAAATCATTCGCTGACTCGCCAACTGCTTTCCACCATTCTTCAACATCATCATCATCATATAAATAGGGACGTGCGTGTTAACTTATTACGTGTTCCGAGATATGTACCAAAAACGAGAATTTCTTCAACTCTGAACTAATTGACCGAAAAACACGCGTTTCGATTAATTTAAAAAAATATATATTATCAAGGTGTATCGAACGTTTATACATTCCTGTATTGGAGAACCTAACAAACAACTTTCACGTACTACGAAAATACGGTCTCTTATTAACGTTAATATCGTTTATCCATGTGAGCAGATAGATTCAGGTTATTATGTCAATATTCGAATTCCACGAGTTCTTCAACGCCCACGGTTGAAATAACCGAATAAACTCCTGTTTTCATTCCATCGGATCGTGGCTCGTTAACGAGTGCATGCAGTAAATAACGGTAATTAGTGAGAAATACCTATACAATGCAGTTTCACCCAACTAACGTTACTACCAACTATGTATTATAAAATTCGCTCATTTCTCCAATATTCAGATCGATAGCAATTGTCAGACTGAAGTTAATCGGACAATATTTCAAGTAGGCAGTCAAATGCGTTATTCCTTGTCGAAGAAGCTGGAATCTCAAGAGGGGGCATCTATCAGCAGACATAACCTAATTAACCCACGTGCATTATTTTGCTACCAACTTGCTTTACTTTTTACAACGCAATGTCCGCTTGTTTCTTCAATTTTCAAATCGGTCAGATTGAAATTAATATCGGATAATATTTTAAGTAGGCAGTCAAATGGGTTATTCCTTGTCGAAGAAGCTGAATCTCAAGAGGGGGCATCTATCAGCAGACATAACCTAATTAACCCACGTGCATTATTTTGCTACCAACTTGCTTTACTTTTTACAACGCAATGTCCGCTTGTTTCTTCAATTTTCAAATCGGTCAGATTGAAATTAATATCGGATAATATTTTAAGTAGGCAGTCAAATGCGTTATTCCTTGTCGAAGAAGCTGAATCTCAAGAAAGGGCATCTATCAGCAAACAACTTTTCTTTACATAACCTCTAATTAACCCACGTGCATTATTTTGCTACCAACTTGCGTTACTTTTTACAACGCAATGTCCGCTTGTTTCTTCAATTTTCAAATCGGTCAGATTGAAATTAATATCGGATAATATTTCAAGTAGGCAGCGCGCGTTCTTCCGTGTCAAAAAAGCCGAATCTCGAGAGGGGGCATCTATCAGGAAAGAGAGATAGCAGCTACACCCCGAGAATGAAATATCGAGAAATGGCTGCCGGAGATCCGCGCACCGTGGCGCCGGCGGTATATGAAAAATGACGAGCGTTAAATTAATTTGACTTCGAATTTGAATTACAGATTCGACGTGGACGTGTACGTGGACGCGGTGTCTGCGAACAAGGCGCTTCGCACCCGGTTCCCCACTTGGAATTTTCCCCCATTGAAAGGGCCAGGCAGCTAGAGCTATCGAAACCGAGCATCATCAACGCGTTCCGATCATCGTTGCCGGGCGTCCTTGTCATCGTTAACGTTGTTCTTTCGACTCTTTTCATCTTTGCCGAAAAATCGAACTCGCTCGACTTTTACTGCGTAAAATGAATGACTATTCTAACGGAGACTTTTATAACACCGACCATCCCTCAGTAACGCTGTGCGTTTTGAGAAAGATACTTTTTATTCGTGGGTTGAATAGAAAGTATTTATTGACGTGTAAAACATATTTCTTTCCCTTGTGGCCAGAAAAATTGTTCGACGGATATATATAAATTTCTTCGAATGCGATGCAATATTACATTACGATGATAATACACTGATTTGATTTATTGTTCATTTAAGAAAAAAAAAAGAGAGAGAGAAAGAAGAAAACGTATGCTGCGTTCTTCTTATCTCGCATTTATTTGCTTTCATTTCCAGCGGAATATAAGCTTGCGTACGTATTTTCTCTCGTTCGTATAAGAGGAAGCTTCGATTTCGTGTTCGATAAACATCGAAATGGGGATCTTGGCCGCAGAATCGTAATATTCGTTGTGCATAAAGTCAGAAAAACTTGGGAGGTGTTACGCGGGTCATGCAGCCCGGCCGAAATAAGATGCTCGTGAAACCGCCAAGTGACATTTATGGCAGCGTGATAGTACAGCGAACGTACAGTTCATTTGAATATCGCGCGGTGTGTGGTCTCGTGCGCGCGTGCATCGTGGTGTGAATACGTGCGTAAATCTGAATCTAGATACTCGGACCGAAGATCGTAAATCGTCTGTAAGAAGTCAACGCTTATCGGAATAACTCTTCGATTCGATCCAAAGAAACTTAATCTGCGAGAAGAAAATTCACTTTCTGAAATAAATGTTAAACGGATGGAAACGTCGAACGCTCGCACTGTTACCGAAGGAGCCCTCAAATGTAAAAATGAGCAATCGAGCCAGGCGGCTGGTAAACAAAACATGATAGCTGAGAAGTGACGTTACGCTCAAAGAAAGGCCAAGATGTGGCTTTTCGAGTTATCCTGCAGAAAATAGTTAACTTTGGACATGAATTCAAAATTAGACGTCTGATGTAATTGACAGTCTGCCGACCTAGGCCATGTGCTCGTGCAACCAAAGGGAATGCGCCCATGACGTTAGCGAGCGTTCTGAAGATCTGTAAGTAACCTACAGTCGACAGCCGACAGATCGTTGATTCTTCGGTCCTTCGAAATTCCAACTACGCGCGACGTGACAGCAATTCGCGAAATAAATAGAAATAAACACGCTGTTCAAATGAACAACACGCGAATGCATATCACGATGCCATGCATATATGTATGATGCTTGAAGATCAAGCACGCCAGAAGGATTGTGGCAAACACCGACAGATCGAGGCGTTCAACAAACCCGCGACGAATTCTGTTCGCCCGACTGCGTGACCCCATTGACCTCGGTATCGCCCCGACGAAAATTATTCGCCACTACACCAGTCACACCAGTCGCACCAGTCGCACCAGTCACACCAGCTGCACCAATTGCACCAGTTGCACTCAGGCAGCTCCGTCGGCGCCCTGATCTCAGATCTGGGGTAGCTATAGCGGCTCGTCGTTTGGATTGTATGTAAACAAATCGTGTAGAACGTACCTCATTATCATATTTATACAGGGTGAACTATACAGGGGTAACTTTGAATATCTCTGTTGTTTTTGAATGCATAAAGAAATTGTTCGGTACAGAGGGGGTAATGAAGTTTTTAACCTCCACTTTTTTTCAAGTGGAATAACACATTTTTTCCATTCATTGATGCAGGTCGATATTTCCTATAAAGATCGCGTATATCGGAAAGTTTATTAGTTTTGGAGACATTTCAGTCTCAATTTTGTGAAATTTATCGTACAAAGACAAACAGAAACAAGATCCTCTTTAGATTTTGATTTCCTAAAATCAAAGTCAAAACATGCTATTATAAACTTTAATTTTTCGATACGAAGGATAAAAAGCTGCATTGGTTGATGCACGTTAAAAAAAAGGAAATAAATAGAGTTGCGTTTAGAGAAGTGAGAGTAATGTTAAAATCTTCTAAATTCTACTAGCTGCAAAATAATTATTAGCTGTATTATAACTCCCCCCTCTGAGCTGAACAATTTTTATTTTTTCAAATGATCAAATTCACCCTTAACCTTTAACTCTCCGATTATCAGAGACACCTACGCGTACACGTTTTTGTTGGCACAGTGAGATAATAAGCAATTAATATCGTTGTTCGCAGTTGATACCGTGATATCGTTATTGGACGAGGACGAAGTCAGCCTGGAGTTGGACGAATCCCGTAAGTTACTTTTATTACGTAAAACGCGCGATTCGTTGCTTAATGAATAATCTCGGTAACGAACAACTTATGCGAAGCAATACGATGCCCTCTCCCTTCGTCTACTTTCCGAACGCCCGAAATTCAACGTCGAAGAAGAATTCTACCCTCAATGCCGGTTCGACCTCGCCCGAGACCACCGCCAGTAAGGCAGCATTTACCCAGAATAGCCAGAATGACGCCTTGCGGCAAATGCTTACGAGTGAGCGCCGTGTTATAATTTCCAGCTGAATGAAAATGGTAGAAATTATCGATTTTCGTGTGAAACGACTGACGTTTGTTGAAATTTCCAGATTTAAGGATGACACGAAAATGAAAACGAAGACGAATTATCATCCCATCAGCGAAACACGATTGCTCCATTTTCTCTAAATAAATCGTAATCGATGAGGAACATCAGTCGCGAGGAGGACTTTAATATTCAAGAATGAAACTGTCCCTTTCCTTCTCGCGAGCATGTTGTAGATTTCGAGTGAATTAAATTTGAATAAAGCAGGTATATGCGTCTCGAATTGCTCGTGTGAATGGATAGACAGACTTAGGTAGCAAAGTAGAAAGAGAAATTCCCTGTTTGTGTGTGTTTAAACATGTTTAATGCATGGATCTCGCGATCGTAGATAAGCAAACGGTTCACTGCTATTTGTACGACCGTGTTCCCAACACGGAATGATTGTAGAAGTACTCGGTAAATACTCTTAACTGTTTTTCAATTAGGACCACATTTGCTCGCTTATACCAGCAAACAACGCGTCCTCGTTTCTGTTGCTTTACCCGATTTTCAGAGTCACGAGAGAATGCATCACAACATTTGGCATTGCATCCAAAATCGCATTTAATTTCATTTCATCTCGTTTCAATTCAATTTAGGGTTGTGCACCCTCTTTTCTCTTTATGTCGATTTGTTTACGTGAAAAATGATGGAAATACTTTCAGACAATATATATCGTATATATACTTTATATGTTATAAAATTTGTTATAAATTTACAAGAAAAAAAAGATCTTGCGTCTATTTAAAATGTATACATCCTTTTAGCAAGTCTGAATGCACGCACTTGTACAAATCATATCAATCAAATATTCTTTTTTTTCCCCCCCATTTTACTTGATTATTCTGTTTTTGCATATCAGAATATATCGAATTGAAGTATATTTTATTATATATATTTTCATTTCGTACATTCATTGGTCAAACCATTAGTAGATACGTACAGCAATTGTATTTATGCAGATCAGACTTTGAGTTTTGTTTCAAAAGGTAAAATCGAGGCAACTGATTAATTGAGAATGAAACTGAAATCAAAATCGAAATGACCGGCGACGATCACTTTCTCGGAAGAATTCCGATGGGATCCACCTCAGATATTTCGATACGCATCGCGTGAAAGTGTTGGCGCAGAAATGAAAGAGGCGTCGTTTCGGGAAGCGATTGTGGGTGGTAAAAGACGCTTTACGTTCCCTCTCGCACATGCATAATATCAGGAGAGCGTTGCTTCGTACTTCCGGTGGCGTTGATTCCACTCGCGGATCCAGCAGACGTCGCTGCAGCAACTCGAAAATTTCCTCCACGTTGGCAGCACTGCCAGGATGACGAGAAGCGCGTGCCTCGCGCTTAGGACCACCCGGGCCGATCGCTTCATTACGTAAATTCGCCGCTATCTACTTTTTTTCTGCCTTCGCTACCCCTTTCCCAAGTATAATGCACACCCGCAGAAATTCACTGAGATACGTCGCTGAAGTGTTTAAACAATCCAATGTGTCAAAGTGTCTCGATAATTTGGCAAAGTCGTCTTTAACTTGGTTACTCATTACCAGGTCATTTTCTACCTGTACTAATTATAATATTAATATATATAACAATAGTATTTATATAACTGTATATTCTATTTTCTATATTCTTCAATATATGTGTCTTTCTTGTAAGTATCTTTTCTCCCAATTTCCACTATTATCAAAACACTCTTAACAATCTCATTTTGCCCCCTTTCCTTGCCTTTTCCATTGACAATTTAAAACAAAAAAGAAAAGACCAAGGCAATTAATTGACAAAAATTCCGAATTGCAAGTTATCTAAAATTGACCTTTCGAACGAAAATCGTTCATCAAGAAGAAACATTCATTCTGTGTCTGAGAGAGAATTCGATTGCTTTCTCCGTGTCTTCACGTACTTTCGGAACATCGCCGTATGTACTTCTCTATGTCCGCGGGATATACGAGCATTGTTGCAGCAACATAACGCCGGGAACACGTGGAAACCTATGTTCGATGTCCTCGACGAATAAAGACGCCGTTGCTGAAGAGTCAACACACCCACACGTGCATTGTCGCGCGACGCGGACAATCCTCACGGAACACGATTCGAGGCGCGTTTAAGGAATCCGAGTCCGCATACCGTCAACGTGATAATGAACACAGCGAAACGTGATCTTCGTTGGGCATATATCCCCTACACACAGCTCTCGAGCAACGAGAATGTTTGAAACGAATAGCGCCTAACTAGCATTTAGCTCGCGCTCAATTTCCTCTCGCACACTCTCTGAGCACGAGCGGGCAAATTTTCTGTTCGATTTGCAATTTTGATGTACCGATCGGCAATAATCTTAGGGGGGAAAAAAGGAAAACTATTACGCTCGTCTTGGATGCGATTGCGACGAGGAGGTGATCGTCGACTGTGTTCACAATCTCTTCGACTATCAACGGACGATGTGAATCACCATTTTATCCCCGAATTATACGAATCGGGTCGGAGGCTTTGTACGGTCCGAACGATCGAAAGAAATCGAGAAACTCCACGGTTTCGATGGTCGTTCGCTGACCTACTGCCAGAGAATTTCGGGGTCGAAATCGTGTCAATGGCCTGTGACGTTGCAACACACGTTCACTTGAGAATTTGTCCGTCTGTATCGAAACGTGGCTAATAGCTCGTTCGGTTTTAAGGAAGTTGGTCATTTCCGTAATTTTGTTTCTCGCAAAGTATCTTTTAGCGCCTGTGATTGAAAACAACACGAAAGGAAAAAGATTTACTCGTATTCTGAAATTAAATTCACTTCCCCGTGCCCAACAAATTCCCGGACGCTGTAACACGACTCGCTGTATAGTGAGCATTTTTACAACCTAAGTTAGTAAACCGAAAATACTGGCGAAACGATAGTCGTAATTTTTACGCGTTTTTTTTTCTCCTCATAGGCATAACAGAAGCGTCATTTCTGAAATGACTTTCCAAAAAGTTTTTAAAAAGTGCATCGATCGTGTTTTGGTAATGAACCAAAATTTGAAAAAAAAGAACTTACGTAATTTATATTTCGACGTATCACGCGTGTTCGTGTGAAAAAGAAAAAAGATGAATTTTGCTGCACTTACTTGTTCACCACGTCCACGGAGGGAACTTCCCGCCCACGAACCATAATTTTTTCATACTTGATGCCGGAGTTTGTGAATTCCTGCAACAAAATGAATATCGAAAATAAACGAATAATTAACACTACGTGTGAAATCCCCTCGAAGTGTTGTTTAAAACAATTCTATAGGGTGTAATTAAAACTGAAGAATTCAATAATGAATACGCATAGTTATTTTGGGAAAAAACGGCGGGGAAACGACAATCACTGTTAAAGTAAAGTAGTCTGGCTATTTATGTTTGAACACGTGAAACTAAAATAAAAAAAACAGGAGCTGTTTTATCAAGGTGTCTTTTCGTTCTTACAAATGGTTACAAGCTGCAATTCTAACACCAAAATTAACTATATTTACTACAAATGACACAGAATCTCAATTTAATTGCTTTTTCCAATTTTGACACGCGATCTTAATTTTGAAATGACTTCCCATCGGCGAATCTTTTCCCTTCAAACGACGTCGTTAAGAACGAGGGAGAAAGGTATCATTATCTATAATGTGCTCTAATTAGAAGACAGCAGAAGGTCTTTGCGCTAATTACCGACGCTCGAAAGCGTCGTAGCGTTTCAAAAATATTTTCCATCGGAGACGCGTAGCAACTGTCCACGACAGAGAGACAGAAAAGGAAAAGGGGAAAGAGACTTATTAACATAATTGATCGATCTTAAGTTGTGACAGGGATGACCTAAAAAAGAAAATACAGTCCCGCTGTGTGTGAACGGGGGGATCCAGTTCGGCGATCGAGATGTCAGCTATTTCAAAAATCCAATAATAAGTTCATTAGCCCTTGATCCTTGGTACAAATTGGCCCCGGACTGCTCGCCCGGCTAATTTTCTGTTTTAAAACGTCGAACAAAGCCCGGACAGGCAGGGCTGACACAGACGTAACGTTGGGCTCTGGTGAAGGGAACAAGGAGTAAAGCGAAAAAAAAAAAGAAAAGAGAAGAGAGAAGAGAGAAAAGCGAAGGCGTGCGAACAAACGAGCCAAAGGAAGAAAGAAAGAAAGAAAGAAAGAGAAATGACAGATAGACAAAGATAAGACGAGGCCGTGTAAAGGAGCCACGTTCTCGAATATCTGCTCGATCAAGGAACGCAGTTAAGGATCGCTGGCGCAGGGAAGAAAGGAAAGGAATTTTTCGGTTTCAATTACCAAAGGATAAGAATACACGGATCGATGAACGTGATGTAGCATTTTTTATGGACGTCGTTGTATACGCGTATCGCGAATTTACGCTCACCTTTTCGTCATAGTAACGATCCGTATTTGTCAAGTCGATGATGCACTTGATGCGCGGAAACGCTTGAACCAGCACCGAAACTGTAAACCTGCAACGACAAATACGCGATTGTGATATAATATGCCACGTTGTGAGACATTTTTTTTTTTTTTGTGAAATACGGCGCCCCGTTACTAACAGTAATCTGTATGGTGGACGAACGAACGACTTCATTCCATTCCACGGCGAAGACAATAAGAAAAAGTCCGCCGACTGTCACGATGGCCGGCGTTGCGAGAGAAATGTTTTTCAAGAGCGCGATCCAGACAACGCGATGATATATTAGGGGAACAAAGAATCTGGGGTCCGGAGCAAAAGGGCCGGAATTAAGCGGGGGTGTCGGTCGGAATAGTTTCACCATCCCTTTCGATATATCAAACCTTCCGAAGCCTTCGTACGCACGCACGATGACACGGGGGCCGCTCGTCTCGACTAAGTATTTCTCATAAATAAACAACCGCGCCGCTTCGAAAGTTATTAAAAAAAAGAAAAGCCGGAATTTATTCGAGGGCTAATCGATTTAGAAGCCATTAACGAACACCTTGCGCGTCCCGACAGATTTATACCGCGAACGGAACCGGGGACTGGCCCAAGTGGACGATGAATTCAGCAATTCGAATCTTTGCAAATGTCAACGCGCGGCCAACTTACCGTTTTTCCGGCTCTAAATTGTTGCTTACCGCCTGAAACAAAAAAAGAACAGTTTGAGTTGTATCTTGCGAGAGATGTCATTTAAACTTCGATGATGTAAAAGACCCACTTGGGTCTCTCATTCTACAGTCGTTTTCTTTTTTTTTTTTTTTTTTTTCGATGATTTTATATGACTAAGTGAGTGAGGATACTACTCTCGAAAATCGTAAAAATTCAAACGCGCGTAAAAGCGCATGGCCCACCGTGGCCCTTAAAACTCGCTGCAGCATTTTATTGAACTTGAAACATTGGGGTCAGATGACGAAACGTTGGGATTTCTTGGATTTTTTTCTGACACTAAAACAAATATAAAGAAAATCGTACAGTTTTAAGAGCTCGTTGTAAAGGGGAGAGTCCAATCTTCGGAGTGATGTTGGACCTAGTTAGTAAAAGAATCGTTCAACGTTTGAACTTTGACAATTTTCGAGAAATTTGTCCCCTAAAACTTATCCTCGAAAGTTGATTGTCAAAGTAGAGACTTCGAAGCGAGATCGAATCGATCGTTACGTGGTTTTTCTTTCCCCCCTCCAGGAAATTATATCAGATCGAATTGACGACCATTTTTCACTGTCGTGTTCTTCTGTATCTTGTTAAAAGAGGTCGTGAGCACACGTGGAAAAATGGACGACGCGAAGAGTCGCACAAGCAAAATAAAAAGACCGAAAGATCCGGTCAGAAAGCGAAGGAGCGGAGAAGCAAACACACGGCTCGCGTCTATCTCGCATAGTTTGGATAGCGTGGATAACCTATCGAGCCAGGAGCGCGTAAATTGAAAGTTTGGCTGGGCCCGGGCCGTGGCATCGCACTCGCTATGGGTGGGCTTAATGCTAATTACGGGTTTAGACTCTGCGATCCAATTGACTGGGCGGAGCGATGGTATCTACGGATGAGTGCGGAACGAGTATCGGTCGCATTAATAACCGGCTTTTGTATCCAGGCATAATAATCCATTGTTAACTAACTGTGAGACTTTTCCCGTCGCAGTTAACTCCGCGTTTCACTTATTGACGCGCAAGTGATCCTATTGATCGTAGCCTTTGCGTCGACAAGTGTCGAGGAAGAGCCGTGGATTTTTTATGTTACAATTTTTTGTGTGTATTTTTTATATTAATGAAAATCAAGTGCATTTATCAGACGAATAATGAAGTGTCGGTCCACAGTCGGGACTGTGCTAATCGGACGTTAAATATTGAAACGTTCAGTTGGATCGTCGAAACAATTTCGTAAAACAAGGTCGGATTCGAAGCTTTTACTTTCGATACACCTTTCAATTCGATTTATTTTAAGGTGTTTTTACAACAAAATTGAAGACACTCCTCTTCTCGAAAATGTAAAACATACGTGAAAACATAGAAAAATTTTTTGTTATGGTGGAAAGTACGAATGGGTCTGAAGATTGGAGCTTCCTGTTTGCTTGCAATTCTTTTATAACGACGATAAAACGTCGCGATTTCTTGAATTTTTCGATAAAACCAAGTTTTAGGGGACTTCGATCTTCGAACTTATTGTGAATTCAATCGTGTGAAAGATTGTACGATATTCTCATGTACTGCGAGCAATTTGTAGCATTTTCGCGAAGAAAATGAAAACGTAGCAACGAAATTATACAAGTTTAAACGTGCAATATCTTAATATTAATAAAAGTGATTGTATCGATCATCAGATTCGAGGAGTCAATCGAGTTGAAAATTCAAATTCACGTCGCAACTTTTCCTTCAAATTAACAAAGATTTTCAATTTCGTGATTATTCCACGGGACAAAGCAGAGTGACGCGAAAGGTGGCAAACAGGTTGAGAGAAAATAGAAAGACGAGAGAGAGCGGGGAGCAAAGGAGGAGGAATCGAAGCTGTGGGACGCGTGTGGAGCCCATCTGCGAAATTTACTAACCCTGACCGCGTCTCCGAAAGGGGTAGTTTATTTTTCGCGCGGTGCGGCCCGAGCTTCCTCTCCTGGTTGAAAGCAGGGTCGCGGTCTCTCTGCTGATTCCGCCATTCAATTTCACGATCCTTAGTCTAATATACGACCGCGACTAAATCAGGATTATCGACCGACGAGCTGCGCCTCCATTGTGAGTCTTCGCGGCGGTCCGCGCGAGCTCGTGCGGCACCGATCTTCTTCGCGAGTTCTTTCCTTTTCTTTTTAATCTTCTCTATTCGCTACTCCAACCTACTCGGCTCCCCTAGACTGTCCACAGTCGCAAAATGTCGAAATGCCCGCGTCGATGCACACGAGCGAGAGAACAAACGAAACTGGCGCAATTGCAAATCGTAGAAATTTAGTAGCATCAGCGAGTCTGAATAATCAAATGATACAAACTGTTAACATTATTCGAAATGTAAACATTACGCAATATAGACATCTACGCGTCCAGAACCATAAAGTCGCTGTTAGGACGCAGATGAAGAAACCTTTTTGCCATTTTTCAAGAAGAACTATCAAGTTGCGACCTATGGTTCCTTGGAAAAGTTTTACCTCCGTGATGAGTGAAAATAGAGTGCAAAAAAAAAAAAAAAATTTACCCTCGAAATTCAAGGTCAAGATGTAGAATTTATCTATGATAGCCACGGAGAAACTTTTCTTTCCACCCTGTACACATTGGATTCATTTCTTGATAAAGGAAAGAAGAAGAAAAAAAGAAGAAGACTGTGACACGAATCACGAACGTCCTCGCGACTGCATTCGTGGACACGCGTTTCGCGACTCTCTGCCCGTAAAAAAATTTCTCACGCCAGTTCCGTTGAAGTTACGTCGGCGTCTCGGTTTTTGGACGACAGGGCGAGGAGCCTTGGCAGTGTGTTACGGCCCACTCGGCCGAAAAAGCATGAAAGCGCACCCCTCATAAATATTCCCAATAAATATCTACCAATATCTACCGTTGCTTGACGCCTACACGTCGCACGTCTCTCTCTCTCTCTTTCTTTCTTGTTCGAGAGCTCTCTTAGCTACGTTCGCTACGTCCGGTCAAATTTATCCACTTGTTGAGACACTTGATAAAGGTAAACGTTCATCATTTACGCATTCTCCTTCTCCGTCGCTGTCAGGAACCAGTGAAATTTATAGCGAACTCCTGTACAGTGTGCATATTACGTGTACGTACAAGCGAGCAGGGGATGATTCTTCGCAAAAGGAAAAGAAAATAAGAACAACGTAGAGCAGAATTTTTTGATTCTTCGAAGCTTCTTGGAAACTTGAAGTTGATTAACTGTAGAACTCGTAAGGTGCGGGTGAATCGATACTATTTCCTTTGAGCAAAAAAATTACTCATTGTTATATTATACTATAATACCTCTTAATTTACGTAATAGAGATTTAAGAGTTCTGTGGTTAATTCTAGACACAACAGAACGGGACAATTGACAAAAAGTTGTTTCACGTACGAAAATAACTAGTTGAAAATTTACCCAATTTCTAACGAAACACATTCAAAGTCTATTGTTTTGAAGACGCGAAGCTTTAAATTTTATCCCGCGTTCTCAATAGTCTGCGCTATATTCCCAACTAAATTCAAACGTTCAAACTCGATCTCTTTGCAACTCTTTGCCTCAAATCGAAAAATTTCGCTCTACGTTTGCTTCCCGTTTCTTTACGAGGAACCACCACCTACGTAGAGCGCTTTCGAACTTACATTTCCTAGGTAGATAAATTCACGATAAAGATCCATATAGCAGACAGAATTGTCGATAGATTGGGGGGGACGATAAAAGCGATAAAAGAAGACGAAAAGGAAGAGATTCTTAACATTTATGGGAAGCGCTTTCATCCGGATACACAAATATCTTCAAACGCGCTATAAACGGCGAAACAAATATAACCGACCTCGTAAAGAGACACATCGATGCTCTGCATGTTACTGGGTTACCACAACTCCCTCTAGATCGTGATCAAGCGTGGATAACGACCACCGCGGCCGGGATGGATTTGACGTTTGCTCGAGGAACTCGATTTCTCCAGAACTTGAATACTTTGGCTCGACTGAGTGAGATCGACGACGATCGTCAGAGCGTTGTAGAAGAAAAAAGAGTTGGATTCCCGTCGCGAACGCTAGAGGAGAGGGCGAAACACCCTCGCGAGAAGAACATTTCGCTGATATGAGGACAAGCGGGGGGTTATACGCTCTTGTATAGAATCGTCGAACTCCATATAGACTGCTGTATGGCTGCCGCCAGCTGATATATAACGCGACGTTATCTGTGTCCACTTACTTCCTCGTTTGGCAGGAGATTCGCGGCGATTTGAAATGGGGTCACCTTAACTGGAGAGACAAAGTGCGTGCGACAAAGGGACGCGTCGCGAGAGGCACTCTCCGTCCCCCATTAAATCCTTGAATCATCTCTGCCGATTATGTTGTCCTCGAAAGTTATAGTACATTAAATATATTAAATACAGTATATTAAAATATAGAGTATCACGCTAGTAAACATCGTTTCGAATTGGTACCAATCGATAGTTTCATGCCATTCGATTTTTGTTTTCTGCGAAGTTGAATTCATCGAAGTCGAGAATTCCAATGGGACTTCGAATTTCTAAAAATCGCTAGACTTGGTAATATTCAGTTCAGTTTCCAGTCGGATCCATCGGCGTCGAATGAAGGATGAAACCTTCCGGATCCATTAATCTTTCCTAGATCGTTTGCGCACAGTGGGTGTGATTTTTCGGGGGTTGAAACGACTTTGCGAGGGACCGTTCGAAGATTGATTCACCACCTGCATCGCGTGGCTAATTATCGCAGGAATTCCGCGGAAGAAACCAAAATATATCGACAGGTGTCGATTAATCTCTTGAGCTGGCAACTGATTGCGGACCATAACGAGTGACCGAACTCGTCGGTATGATATCATTGGATAGAAATTATTAAAAAGTAATAAATTTATTATTTGTCTTGCCTGGGTTATACTTAAATATACTTAAAAACTGAGAGAAGATTGAAATTTTGGGACAAAAAATTCTCGACGTGCATGTCAGTAGATTTTACGAGTGACAATAAGAAAAAAAAAAGAATATCGTACAAACATATGCTCAAAAACATGCTTAAAATTCTTTATTAAGAAACTACAACGAAATTTTAAAGAATTTTCGAAATCAATTCGTGTTTGTATGACATTCTCTTTTTCTCATTTTTATTCGTAGAATCTGGTATACTGGTAAAGTTATGCCGGGAAAGTCAGTATACCCAAGTTTAGAAATCTGAAAATTGATTCTCTGTCGGCAAAGATGGAAGAAACAGAAAAATCCATGATCCTTCCAATTCGTCCGGGCAGTAATGGTACCGGTAGCAGTGGGAGACTTTTTTTAAAAGGGCCCTCCTCCGTTGTTCTCCGATCTCTCCTCCTTTCAACAGATCCCGCGCGACTGATAGTCTCTGGATAGACGATTAAAAGGCGCACTATGCAGTCCGCCTCGAGAAATCGTTACGACTTTCCCCCGATTGCGAAGGATTCTCTCAAAGGAGAAGAAAACGAAAGTCTCCACGTAGTATATCGCCCAGTGATCATGGTAATTTTTCATCTTTCCATCGACAAGGACGTTTTTATTCGATCGTAAAAAAAGGACAAGGTACAAGCGTTTAGGAATTAATTACAGACCTTGTACATCTTGATACGGCAGCGTGTCTTTGCCATTCTACACGTATATGTAGTACGCGCGATAGATAACGTATTAGTATCGGCTGGACACGAAACTTTATAGACTGCCATTAGACACCGTGCGTTGTTCCCTATCACCGGAGGTATCGTGAAAGCTCGCAGCAGCGTTCTCAGCCGCTGAGAACGTGTTCCTCGTTGGGCATAAATAATAGGACCACGTCGGCAATCGCTATAATTCAATTCACACCTGATAACCGCGACCAGGAGAGAATTTCCATATTACAGGCTGGTAATAAAATTAAAAATATTTTCGGGGCGGTCCCGTACACTTCGGGGGGTCCCCGGCGCTCTTCTCCGCACTTCTCTTCCCATCTCTAGTCTCCTCTCCAGAGACGAACGAGCCAAGGTTCGCGATCCTTCACGTTCGCTGTCTTACGAATTTGTTCCTCGAATTTGTTCCT
>KQ435694.1:870734-898224 GCA_001276565.1 Melipona quadrifasciata | reverse complement strand
ACCGACCGACAAACCTAAATACTGCTGGGAGGCTACCAAATTTTTTTTTGGAATTCCTCCCTCGAGCGATGACTTATGCCAGGCAACGGAGAAATTTTCGTTTCGCAAATGATGAGCAAAACTGGTATGTTAACGCGAGCAATATTTTATACGCGTAGAACAGAAAAGGAAAGCAAAATAGAATGTTTTGGTTTTGGAAAACAATTTAGTATTGCGTCATTATTCATTATCCGTCATTATTCTGGCAGATATAAATTGTTTTCGTGAAGTCGATTTAAATGAAGAATTATTTTTAAACTCTAAACTGTTCGTAAAAAGAAATTATACAACGATATACTTGGTTTCGTTTTCAAAATTCTACTTTGACTGCCCTGAATTCGTTTCTTTTCTTCCGAAGATATTTCAACATCGTGTAACAAACGGAAAAATTCACACGTATTTATATAAAAATTTCATTTACGACTACATCTCTGGTGGTCTTGTACGACTTTTTCCCGTCATTTTATTAAATTTTGAAAAAAAAAATTCAAGAAATCCTAATATCTCATCATCTTAATAATAACCCAAAATTCAATAAAATGGCAAAAAGAAAGAGAAAAGAAAATCGTGCAGCAAAGTTTAAGAAGTCGTTGTAAGGAGAAAACTTCGATTTTCAAGACCATGACCCAGACCATGAGAAAAAATTTCCAGAGATGTTTCGAGAATAAAAGTACTCTTACTTTCACATCGCTAGCCGCTACGTGACGTAAAAACGTCTTAGGACGGTCAAAGTGGAAACCTTACGCTTTAAAATGAGACCAAGTAGATTGTCATATGATTTTCTTTTACAAAGAAATAACAATTTAAAGTATCGATCACTATATATCGTTTGACAAATAATTGAAAAAATTGCTTAATATTCAATGAGCCGAAAGATTCTCCGAAATTATAAAATAATCAATCCCGATCCACCATAACGATAAATCACAATAGCCGATGCTCAACGTTAAATCAACATTCGAAGGTCCGAGATCCCGCTGGACGAATAAATTACGACATTACGAAAAGGAAATCTATTATTGGCAAGCGGCTAACGGACGTAAATCCAAGCAGCTGACGGTCGTAAATTTTCATCGAGAAACTGACCGAAGGAATCAATTACAACGGACGAGAATTCGGTAACCTAACCTATAATCTACGCTCCTCTAATCCTCGCGGACGTTACGCTCGCAGGCGTTACTTTACCGACGCGGCTCGCCTTTTACCGACGGATTCGCCGACGAGATCGGTTGATCGTTCCAGCCCAAACAGAGGGGTGAGAATACATTATGCATTATCAACGGGGCCGGGAGAAACAAGATTAACGACCAGGTGATGCTTGTCGGGATCGTTTAAACAAATGTTTGTTTCCCGGCCCGAGACGACTCCGCCTTTCTTCCCGGCCGCGGTCGCGCGAGCGGATCTTATAGATCCTTTCGGATCTTCGCGCTCGTGGCACCGCACCAATCATCCCTCTCTCCCCCTTCACCCGCAAATACACGCCCATTTCTGTCATCCCCTCTGGTAACATCGCGATCGCGTTTGCCAAAAGAAGTTCAGTTTCTCTAAAGGACCGAGAGCACAGCTCGGTATCCACTCGATCAACGAAATTACTCGCCGACGTGATCCGCTCGATCGTTTTGCGCGCCATTGTCATGCGAATTTTCTATATTTATCGCACGCGGACGTTTACGATACAGGTTTCACCGTTTACCTTCGATCGTGTCGAGACGAAACGATCGTCGAGGACAACAGCCAACCGGCGGGGTGGGAAGGGGGAATAATATAAATCTCTTTGCATGTTCGTTTCGTCGCGCGACATCGACGATCTCCCAAGAGGAGAGAAGAGAATTGATTGAGGGTGGAAAGATGAAGTCGGGCGAAGAAACAAGAGGGTGAAAGGGAAGAGAACATTCTACTTGAGAGGGGGGGGGCAGGTAGAAGAGGCGACGCGCGCCATTCGAAAGAAATTTATGTACCAGAAGCATAAAGCCAGTGGCCGAGGATCGCAGGGCATCCAAACTACCGAATTCACGAACGCGTTCTTTTCTTCCCCATTCTCTCTTTCTCTCTCTCTCTCTCTCTCTCTCTCTCTCTCTCTCTCTCTCTCTTTCTCTGTATCGTGTTGTCTCCCGTTCTATACACCACCCGTATACGCGTATCGTCGCTACAATTCAAACGGGCGCTGCATTCTGCGCCGGATATAGCGGCGCCGGTTATAAGGAACGCGAATCAGAAGATGGAAACCAAAGGAGCTCGGAGACAAAAGGAGAGTACACCGTTGCATTGTGTGCGCGTTGTTCCTCAACGATCGTCGTTCGTCTAGGAGAAACTCCTTACGAAACGTTTGCGAGCCCCATTGCTCGGAACTGCGTTTGTGTTAAAGCAGCCGGTACAGCCGATGTCATTATGTTCCCGTAACGATCGAACGCAAAGCGCGTGGAGCATTGTTTAAATGAATGTCGCCCGGCTTGGAATGGCGGTGACTTCGACGTTAAAAGGACGAAGATCCTGCAAGTATGGACATTATCCTCGAGGTCCGTCCTCTCTGGACGAATTTAACATTGTTGAGCCACTCTGTCAAGTGGCCAGAATCAATTGCAGTGTACGTGGAGAATTTTTGCGTGCATGTACATGTCTATTGTCTCCTAAACGTAAATTATTGATCACAGAAAGAAATCAGTGTTGGAAAATTCAAAAAATTATTAACGTTCAAAGTTGGCGAAAAAAATTATACAAGTTTTAAGAGGTCGTTGTAAAGAGAAGATTTTGTCAGTCTTCAAGACTACGGCGGATTCAATCCGTGAGAAAAATTTTTTCATATTCTTGGCAATTTTCGAAAACGAAAGTATTCTCGCTTTTCCCAGTTGCACGAAAAACATCTTCAACCGCTGGCGTGAGGTTTTATTCTGGAAACTGTTTTAAATGACATCACACTGCAGAAAATCACAAGTATGAAATTTTGTGAATATTCTCAATAACCTTATTTTTTCAACTGAAAGGTGATTCTAAATTTTTCGTGACAAACTATAGGTTAAAATAATCTCCGAGTGCAAAAGGTTGAGAAAAAAAGGAAAAAGAAAAAACGGCTTGTACCCCAGTACGATTATAATAGTCTCACTGGTGGTAAAATTTTATCGATACGCAAACATTTGAATCGAGACAAAACAAATTACAGGCGCGATCGCTCGGTACTAGACAACGCCACTCCTACTCGAGGTCTACCCCACGCCCCTTCGCGAATCACGTGACCCAAATCGACCAATCGCTAATTTTCGTTGCATCAGCGTTGCACCTGAAGAGGGTTACCCCCACTAAAATCACTTTCAGTGATAAAATTAATGTAGAGCTGTTAAAACGAAGGATTCGCGTTTCAAAACGAGCCGAATTATCACGTGACGTTTCCCTGCGCAGTTTAAAATATAAGACAGACAATTTTCGTGCGTTAACTCGAGTCGCGCGCGTACCACGTAGGCACACGCGACGATCTAATTAGGGAAACAAGGTATTTAACAAATTCTAGGTAATGATCTCGGCTCGATGATGACTTCGTAGAAGTGAACAGCAGCAAGAGAGCAGGTAGTACGCGTGCAGGAAACCGGGCACCCACATACGCCGGGAGAGCGCTACGTAACGAAGCCTCGCAAAATAAGAGAAACGGCGGAACACGATCGGCCGAGGCAGATAAGGTTGGCTACTGCGAGATCTCCTTGGCTCCGCGGGGTTCCCGGAAAGAGAGGGCCCCCGAGATGGACACACGCCATCTCATCTAGCAGAGATAGGCTCTGGCCCAGCTACCATATCTGATGTAAACGCGATGGATGGGACAGCGTGACACTAAAGTACGAAACAAAAGTGTCCTCCGTGGCGTGCATCTGAGTCCCTCTGTTCTCTCGACCACCCCCTTCGGCACCCACACCTGGAACACCGCGTGCATATCGATAACCGCGCGCCCTTCCCACCCGACAAGAACTGTTTCACTATCTTTCCCTCAATTTGTTGCCTACTTTCGCCTCGTTCGAACTCGATACCCTCTGGAACCTTCGCCCTTTTTTTCTTATCCTCCCGATGGACACCTTCCGTGAAATTTGGTACGAATGAGAAAAACACAATCGAGTTATTATCGCGTTTCGTACAGTGGATATTTTGCAAACTTGCCTTTTCGTGAACACAACTGAATTCTAAGTCTAGTAAACTTTGTCTCTTCGCCGTATGGGGTGTGGCGATATTCGGTAAACTAAGAAAACTTGGAAAAACGTCTCTATTTAATTCTTTGAATTATAACATCGAGTTACACTCGTGACGGGAATTATGGTTTCAATCTAAAGAAAAAAGACTTGACTTAACAGTGACGGAGATTGGACACGCTAATAGTATTTTAGGTGTACTTTCGAAATTATTTGCAGAAAAGAATATTTCTTCTTTCCAGAGAACTGGCGTGCGCGTTGTACGTACGAGAGCAAGTTCCATTAACAAACACACAACATGTTTATACGGTATTCCACCGGTGTCGATCGTCCGGAGAGCAACTTCGAAGAGCAAAATCGTTGCACTTGGTCTTTCTCTCTCTCTCTCTCTCTCTCTCTCTCGGCGTGACGCACGACCCTCTTTGCAGGCGCCAGCCTTCCACGAAGAAGAGGAGGCGAGGAAGACGAAGGAGAGGAGAGAAAGAAGGCGTTCCGGACGAAACGGAGCGCGGTGTCGGAACCAGATAAGATCTCCGAAACGGGGATCAGTAATATTTTACAAAGTCATCGAAGTTGCTCGCTAACTTCGGCATAAATTACAATCGCTGTCTCCTTCTTCCTCTCTCCCTCCCTCGCCTCTTCGCGTTCATCCCTTTCGCGTGATTCCCTTCGGACGGCGATGGGCCGTAAAAGATGGGAAATTGCGCTCTTCTCTCTCTCTCTCTTTCTCTCTTTCTCGTTTCGTATCGTCGGCGTTAAACAAACACTGACCATCCGTCGTTAATAACATAGGGCACGCGGGATCCACCTCGCCTCGCGGAGCCGATAAATTTGTTCAGAGAACAAGTGCCGGGAATTAATAAACACGTGAATTCTCTATATAAATAAATGAAGCTCTTTGGTTAATTAAATACACGTGTGTGCAGGAACGTTCACTCGAATGTCGAGCAATATAAAACTGGCAAAACAGTAGTTAGGCTCCAGTTGGGCATTCATAGTTCGAGACCGAAAGCGGACGCTTAAGAGGGGTGGTGTATTCTGCGAATTGGTACCAATTCCAGTATGCAGCTGTTTGCAACATTGCTCGATTGTTAAGAAATTTAACATTTCAACAATTTTATTCAAACTGAACACATTTTAAATTATTTTAAATTCAATACGTGCATATTTTTCAACTAAATAAAGCAATAATTGATACCAAATGATCGTAATTGACCTAAATTTCTCGAGAATTTATTCAAGTTCTACTATAAAAGTAATTGTTAATCAACAACTTTAAAGAAAACCGGGGCACTTTTGTTTAAATCGTTTTGAATTTAAATAGTTACGTTCACTTTCAATTGCATTTAGTTACATTTTCTAATTTCAATATTTCAACAAAAATAAAAAAAAATGTTACATCTTCTAATTTTAACGTTTCAATGAAATGTTGTATTTTCCATTCATAAACATGGTTGATATCTCTTAATTAAAGAACAGGCGCGGCAACGTAATAGTCATTTTCAATCATTTCTTAACCCTGAAACACACCGAGCCAAATTGGTCCACTCAGTTTGGGAAAAAATAAAATAAAGCAAATTTTCATTCTGAGCTGAAAGTTACGAGCTTACCAAAAGGACTCGTTAAAGCGAAGAAATAATTATTTTATGATACTGACTCATCCACAACGATATATCGTTATCATCGGCGCTTAGAGGGTTAAAGCAGAAATTTCTAGGGACCAACGTGGCAATACTATTAAACGTGTTAATAGTTGAGATCGCGAGCAGAATTCGTCTGTGGTGAGGCTTCGAAAGTCGCCCAGCTGGGAAAAGCCATCGTTCCGCCGCAAGTCGGCATGGAAATCGCACTGTTGTGTGTTTGCCCGCGCGATTAGCGTCTACGACGAGGCACACTGTCGCCAGTTTATTGCTTCCGACAGTGAACAAATCGATTACGATCACCGAAGCCTGTTACTTAATATTTTACTTTGAAAAAAGGGAATGAGAGAGAGAGAGAGAGAGAAGAAGAGGGGGGAGAAGAAGGAAAAAGGAAAAAAAAAGAACGAAACGAAAGCCAAAAAGTCCGAGAAACAAACGAAGTCCGGACCATGACACGGATACATTCTTCACTACGAAGTTTGCCAGGGACTTGTTCATAAATCACATCTGGAGAAAAAAAAAACGTTCGCAGTTTCGCTGGGCGACATGCGCTAGCAAAGTGCGCGTGTATGGCACGTATGGCAGCCGGTGAATGATGGTCTCGGTGTGCCTGACAAATTAATTCGACGTCTTCGGCGCGTAATTTCGAAGATTCTTTCCACGTGTCCGGGCGACTCCCCCCCCCGGCCCCGCCGCGAGTAAATCGCGCGGCGTAGAGAAGAAATCTCGTGAATTGTCGCCGGCCTGTATTATTAATCAGGCACGAATCGTCGCGCGTGGACTCGTCCGAAGGGTACAAATACCGACGCGGATATTTTCATTCCGAGAACGCATATTGCGTTACGCGGCAATTAATGCATTATTAATGCGTCGAATGTAAAGAGACGAACAACAGTGGAACAACCGACGATCAAAACGTTACAACTTCCATCGGAGACATCGAGGTGAAGGAAGTGAGAATAACAATTTTACAATACAACGGGGAGCTTTTATTTGAAAAAGTTGTTCAACCTATTTGGCGACGTTATAACAACGTCACCCTTGTCACCAGATTTTCTCTCATTGTGTTTAACAGTTAAGCGTTCGAGAGACAAAAGTTTTAAAAAATTTCCCAACGAGAAGAAAAGAAAAGGGAAACCTCGGTCTTTCTCAGGCGGTGGGTTTCACCTGGGCGAGAGCAACGAGGGTGGTTTGCCCGAATGTAACCGAGAAGTTACGAGCGATAGCGATCTGAATGTTGAAAATCTTCCGGGGGTTGAAACACAGATATCACCCACGAAGACAGCCTATCCATTTTCCGGAGGATTCCAGCCTCGAACTCGAGCCAGGAATTAATATTCCCTTTCTACAGTGCAGAATTTGCCCACTGTGGGTTGGAAACGATCCCGAGGGATCGGGAAACCTCAGGTATTCCGTCCGAGCCGCGCAAGGAACGGTAAGAACGAAGGAACACCACACAATCCGATATCGTGTGTGCTTATCTCTTCCTTGATTTCCCACGTTTAAATCATTCCACGTCTTTCGTTGAAACATGAAGAAATCTCTCTCTTTCTCTCTCTCTCTCTCTCTCTCTCACTCTCTTCGCGTTTCACTCCACAGTCTCTCGAGTCTGGTTATTCTACTTTTACTTTCTACACGTGGTCGTATCCTTCAATCTATCAGATTACTCTTCCCTTCAGCTAGCTCGCGTTCAGATGCGTCTTTCTCCGCGAAACGGTACTCTCGAAAAGGGATAAACATCTGCGAGTAATAACCGCGTCCGTCGCCTCATCTCTCTCGGTGATTCGTCCCCCGCGTGGCATCTTTTCTCACGATAAGCGAGTCGTAACGCGCGTGCGAGACGAGCGGACTTCTGCGAGTATATAAAGTATCGACGAACGTAGTTTGGTATGACACAAAGCTCTCCCCCCATAGGGTACAGAGGTGTACGAATTAAAACGCATGAAAGTTTATTCTTTGGTACACGTACGAATATAATTTTACCACGCATCAAAGGCAGAGCCAAATTTTTTAGTTTTGCTGAAATGTCTGCGGCTCTCGTGCGACAGTTAATTTACGACGTATGAAAAAGTCACTTCCAGCCGCGTTACAAAAATAGTTTTTTTTTTTTTTGAAATTCTGAAACGTGTCGTTTTCATTATTTACCGACAATAAAATGAAATGAAATGAAATTTCTCTGTTGTAACTGAAATTTGAAATTCGTTGATAGCTCGATACCCTTCACTTTCTACATCTAGCAAATGGTCTAGAATCGAAGACAAAAAAGACTTCGCGGCGAGAAGTGAGAAGCTTTTTCGCGCGAAATCTGAAAGCTCACAGTGAACAGTCCACCACCACCTAACGAGTGGTGAGCCAAGTACATAAAAGTTCGGAGGCCTCCTCGTCGGCAAATTACACGCGTACGAAATTCAATCCAAAATTAAAATCGACTTTAAAGCGCATCTTTTACAATGTATACGGCGACCACGGGGGTATCGGCTTAAATTCGTCGAGGCCGGGGTGAAAAAGAGAGGAGAGCGAGGGGGGAGAAAGGTAGAAAGCGTACAGCGTGTCGGCGAGGACGGTATCACGTTTCGTGTGAGCCGATATTTGTTACACGTTCTTATAGAAGATGAAGAAGCGGTGCGTCGTGCGGCCCGAAGACGTGGAGGTGAGGCTGGCACGAGTACGAGAACACGAGCACGAGCACGAGCACGGGCAAGAACATGAAAGCGGGAGAAGAGAAAGAAGAAAGAGAAAGAGCACACGCGGCCACGAGCTCGCGCACAGGCATTTCAGGGCCCTATTAACGAGTGGCCCCCCGCGGCCCGACGCAACGTGCCCAATCAACCCAACTCCAATTCCTGGCCCTCGCTTCGACTTGTTTTATGTAATGCCCGCGACGCCAGAATCAATTAGTCGGGGCACCCTCCTATTTTGCGTATGCGTGCGCGGTCAATCCCGGGCCAAAAAGGTACCGAACTTATTTGCAACTGTCCGCCGGTTTGGTCCGGGTTGGACGCCGGTAGACGAGAAAAACCGGTTCGCTGCGAGTTAGACGGAAATTAAATGGCTGGAAACAAACGGGAGGGAATAGCGGTGCTCTCCGCCGGACTCGCCTCCAGCCGGGTGTGTCCCGCCGAGAGATTTTCACGTGGAAATCTACTATATTCGCCGTTGATATCGCTTTTCGTCGCTCCTCATCTGTGAAACGTTCGCGAAGCGTCCTTGTCTTTGTAAAGTCGTTCTACGTTCTACAGAGATTTGGAACGTTCATGCCAGTGCAAAATCGAATGGTAACGATAAGTAAATGCGACATATCTAACGTTGAATTAATGAAATTATAAAAGATAGAAGACGATTTAAACTGTTCAGAGGGTAAAGGGAGAAATGAAGATGTAACTGATTCACAGGTGCAACGCCGATGCAACGAAAATTAGCGATTGGTTGATTTGGGTCACGTGATTCGCGAGGGGGCGTGGGGTAGACTGAGCGATCGCGCCTGTAATTTGTTTTCTATCGATTCAAATGTTTGCACGTTAAAGTCGCCTTCATTTCCTAGTCAGAACAGTTGCTTCTGAGCGTTTCAGTGAGACGAATCGTACTGGGATACTCTAGTCAGTTTTTTTTCAGGTGCACGTATCCTGAAAATCAAGAAACTTCAGTGAATGCTGGCTAGATCACAGCACGAGCGCGATACATCACACAGCGGCAACCCTGCATCGGGCCGTACGATCGCACTTTGTTCAGCTACTAGGCGAACAATCGTGCCGAGCTATTCACGATCCAAAAAGCGGCGGCCGCGCGTATCGGACCAAAAAGTGTGTGCATACATCAAGCTTGTTTATATCTACGCTGGAGCCGGGACATGCAACAATACAGCAATTTGGCTCGGACCGATACCAGATCTCACGGAGGTGTCTTTCCCACCTTACCGTTACCAACACCGGCCCATCGACAAACAAGCCTCCCTCGTCCCGAATACCACACCAGTGGCATAGAATCGATTTTTATCCGATGGATAAAAATTCCCACATACTCCCACGCACGCACCTTTTTCCTTCCGTGCCTGCTGCGTTTCAAATCGACTCTTACTTTCCACTCTCCATTTTTCATCTATTTTTGCAGTGTCAGATATATATATACGTATATAAAAATACGTATTTAGTATATTTAATTCATATATTTAATTTTCGATATCGATTTATTTTATTTTTTCCACGTATCGTAATCAGCATCTGGTCGTCTCGCGTAATTCAACTAATATCGTTATCGAAATTTCATAAATCGCAGCTTACAAGCTACACCAGCGGTGATAAATTCTCTTACATAACAATAACAGTGTAAATGGCAAGTCATTTACCTGTCATTTTACAAATTACGTGATACCATTATTAAATGTTATTCGGTAAATGTTGATTCTTTTTTTTTTCATATGTCCTGTCGTTGTGTTACGCTCGGTCCTTAGCGATCGGCATCACGGCGAATAAAAATGGTTTCTATACCACTGGCATCGATTTCACGGTGGCCCGTGCCACGTATCCCGAAACATGTACACGCATACCTAACTCGTACAAGACGCACCGACACTGTTGCCTCTATTTCTGGAATTCGACGCGATCTTATCTCGGCCTCCAAGTCACCACGACCCCCGCGAAGAGGATCTTTGATTTAGTACGAAAGGGAAGGGAAAAAAGGGAGAACAGCAACGTGGCTCCAAGGATACCGACCATTCATCTAACAGCGACGGCTCCAGAAACGCGATTTGCAAATGAAGATCATTTTTCTGAGCTCGGTTTAAGGGAACGCGAAGTGTATAATCAATTAATCGCTATTTGAAACAAGACCAGATTCCTTTTTTGTTTGAGAAACGAGCAGAGTCATTCCGAATTGCAACTGTGTTATAATTTTTTGCAATCTACGATTAGTAAACTACTGGTAAACACTCACCTCTTTCAGTGGCACTTTAAAGGGTAGAATTTTTGTGCCATGGATCACTGTGCCATAGGGTTTGTATTCCAACCACCTGTGATAAAAAAAATAACAGTGAGAAATAAGGTCATAACTGTGTAAGATGTGAGCATCCACACGTACATTTATTTAATCATTTATATCAATATAGCACACACACAAATATACGCGTATATATGGTGTATATGCAACAGGTGATGTTAAACAAAAAGGAAAGCGAATATCATCGTGTGAACATTTATTTGGATTCATTTCTGATCACGCTAGATAATAAAAATTGAGGTTATTTGACGACCAATGACAATAACGACAATTGTAAAATTTATGCGAAGCGGTGGGAAACCAAGTATTTGTGTAGAAACCGAGCTATTTTAATTTTTATACTCGCGAAACTCGTTACGTTCTACGTTCGAATCAGAAAGCACCATCTGTGAAATATCCTGCCAATAAAGGACGCGTTTCTCAACCGATAAGTTAACCATCGTGCAAACTGCGTCGAGCAATGGATTTAGAAACATCAGAAATTTATTATTAATTAAGGTTACGCAATAGACGAACTTAAATACACATAGGAGCCTTTCAGTCTCATAATTAATTAGACTCCTATCGTTGATACAGCTTAAAAAAGAAATATCGAAAACAACAAGAAAAGTCGGCATAACATAACCTCCATGCAATGTGACCTCCGACTGATTATTCAGCAAATGGTTTAAATAGTTTTAAATCAAATTCACTGGTATTATAAAAAATAAAAACAAACGATACTTGCTTTGTAGGTATAGATTTCGGCATAGTCGTCACTTGTTTAGATATTACAAGACGAAATCAGTCACACCAAAACGCAATACCACTAACATGGTACACACACGCAGCAGGCAGATGCGGTCGATAGTACTCGTTAGAACTGAGCACGCAGAACGATCGATCGATCTCTCGATTTTCGCGCGCGCAATACTGCTAAACTGACAAATTGACTTCACACAAAAACCACTTGTAATCGTCTCACTTTGTATTAAGTAAAATACTTGCCGTTCGATTATCATACGTAGAAAAATTACATAGATCGATATATTCAATAAATTTTTGTTTCGATAAAATTTTCAACTATATATTTTATAACAATGTATTTAATTTATGTAACAATCAATATTACTATCTGAAATTTAACTTCATTTTCCGACATATCTATTTTACGAGCATGACTATGGGCAAACAGAAAAAAAAATGGTTTCAAAGGAAGATTTTTATTAGCTTGTTGGACACTGTACGTCGCCATCTTTTCTTGCTTTCAATTGTAATATTTCATCCAGTACCTTTCTTTCCAGTTCTAGAAGCGCAGGCGGTTTTTTGTACTACAAAAAAAAAAGAGAAAATAAATACAAAAATACTCTACATATATTCACTATGTTTGGACATTTTCCATACCGTAATAACCAATGTGTTAAATTGATATATAAAAGATATCCTGTCCTGTTCTACTTTCAATCCAGCACGTTCCAAATCTGGCACTATTATCTTCTTAAAATACTTTTTGTTAGTTGTACGAACAGTTATTGTGTTGTCATCTGCTGTCACACTATATACATTTTGTGGATATGTCAAATTTCTTATGCGCCATTCAAGTGCAGTCTTTGTAATTCTTCTTGTAATAAATGGCTATTATAAAAATACATGGTAGTAATTAGTATTGATTATACCTTGATATAATTTTATATGTATAATTTCAATATATGTGTAATTTTATACTGCAAATAAACAAACTTTACATACAGTACTTGAACTTTCTTCAATTCCATATATTTCAATATTACTTTGTCTAGGTTCTGGATCTCCAATTTCTACTTTCCAACCTACATCTTGTCCAAGTTTACCTTTTTCCTTCCATGCTCTCCTTACTACAACATTTGTTTGCAAATGGTACTCTTCTACCATTTCCCTGCCATCTTCCATTAAAAAATGAACTTTTCTTTTTCCTACACGCAAAAATACAGAAACATTATATTTGGTGTAATTCTAAGAGCATGCTATGGAAGTAATTTCAACATATTTCTGACAAAAGAAATAAAAATATATATGAGCAAAAATAATAAAAATATCAATATGTACAAAACCATACATGTGCATATATACATATATGTAATTTTATAAAGTATATTTACATTTTAATATAAATGAATATGTTATATACATATATATAACTTAATTATAGAGTAAGGATTAATTCATGGCATTATTATGAATGTAGAACACAAAAATTTTAAGTAACAATGCGTTTATTGATCAAACATCTTTAAGGTTAAAAGTGTATATTTAAAAAAAATGTAAAAAAGCAATCATTAAATAATTTTTTCTTACAGAAATTCAGTACATAAGAAAAGCATTAAGCGCGTAATATTAATATATTTTTAAATTATTTTACCATCTTGGATAATTGCAGTTTTCGTAGCATTCTGAATAAGTCTCAACCATTCTTCAGGCGCCATTGGTAAATACTTTATTAGTTTCTTAGCAACTATCCACTACGTATATCATAATAACTATCAATATTTTACTAATATTTGAAATACAACATTGAAAAAATCATCAAATGATTTGTTTAAAAAGAAAGACAATTTGTAATTACATCTGAATGTCTCAGAAATTACATAGTCACTAATATTTAATTGCAAAACTTCTTGGAGACATTTTAAATGTAAAATATTTGGATCTAAAATTATTTGATCTGCGGTAGACGGAAGATGCAGTATTAAGCATTTTTATTTATATTAGAAATAACAATGACAAATATAATAAAGAAAAATATTTAATAACGCATTGGAACATACTTTATTACAAAATTGTGTATTTTTAACACACAGAGGTATAATAGTATAATATTCAAAGTTATTTTTGTTACAGAATATATGTTAACATTTATAAAGTGCATTAGAAAAAAAATATTTATAATAATTACTACAGAATTAATGCCGAGATAGATGTAAATCAATCATCATAGATTTTTAAATAAAAGTTGAATAACAGAAGAATTATGATAACTTTTAAAAAAGATACATTTATGTGTTTAAATTGTAATTTTATTAAAAAGATGTTTTATTTTTATAAGTAATTATAAGATAATTATAATTATTAGCGATACGATTTTTTCGTATGATGAAGAAAACGATTATAATATGTACATCTAAAGCCAGTCGAATGGAAGAAGTGTTATTTTTAAAAATATATACCTATATTTTTGTGCTTCATTTATAGACATAGTCTATTTGTAGTTAAAAAGGAATAGGTACGTTCAGCTTGACAGGTTTTAAATAAGCTGAAGTAAGAAATTTTAACTATTAGTCAGTAAAAAAGTGATATGCAGAAGTCCTTAAAATCTTAAGAAATATATAATTACCATTACATTATAATCTTTGTACAATATCTTTAGTTTTCCTTGTTATAATAACTATGAAAAAATATGTTTTTACTTAGTTATTATATAGCTACGTATTCTAGCATTACACGTAATAAATGGAACAATTTTTTAAAAATATATTGCACAGAACCAAAGAAAGAAAATAGCATTAACTGAGCAGAATTGCAAATTGCAAAATTATCAGACTATGTTTAATGCTCTTGGTCTATGACACTGTAACTATTTAGAAAATTTCAAAGTTTGGTCTATTGAAAGTCTTATGTTACTTCGTTTGCATAGAAATATATTATACATCTTTATTGTAAAAGTTCTTTTCATTTATCAACATCATAATTACGCGGATACAATAGTTTCCACAGTTTTAATCCTATTTTCAAACTCTTAATTTTTTAAAAATAGTACGAAGATGGATAAACATCATGCATATATTATATTAAAATGTATACAGTAATTTCCCCAAAGGTTTATTCAGCTTTATTTATACAATGTAGAAATTTAATGACATGGGAGATCTTAAAATGACAATATGATCAGATGGAATTGAGGATTTGTATAAATCTAGTTCGTTTGTACAATTCTCGAAGAGAGTAATTGCAAATTATTCTTTCTGTAGCAATTCTTAACAATGTGTGATCTCCACTCGCTAAATACAATACGTAAAGGCAGCCTACACCCAATAATATAAATACAATTGTGTAAATGTTAATAAAGACTTGACTATTATAAATTGTCGGCGTAAACAGTATTCCTTTCTCGTTTTTAATCTTATAGCGTATGTCTCATTGTTACTCTGCATATATGTATTTATATATATACATGTACATACATAAATACATATGTTCGATATTTATACATGTATAATATTTATAGAAAATTATTCTAACTATATTAATATATACATACAAAGACAAATGTGAAATATCTAAACTTTATTTGTCCCTTACTTTATAAAAATATGTGTATTTGTTATATTTTCGTTCATATTTCAAACAATACTATTATTAATATTGTAGCAATACAACACATTGCATTAAAAGTATCCACATAGTCACATTAATTGCTAAATATCTTTATCACTTTATATTACAATTCATCGTTAATATTTCATTTGAACGAATTGAAATTTAACATTTTTGGAGCAGTTTTCTGTACAGAACGCTAAACAGTTCGTAGAACAATATACATTATTCGATGTCCCTAACATATCTTTACTATTGTTTCTTTCATTTAATTCCAATTTAAATTTAATTTCGCATTCCTGACTTATATCGTTGCAAATTATACACATCAAGTATTTATGTCACTAGCAGTATTCGCGTAAATATATTTTATTTCTTCTCTACCGAGTTATGTATAACAAACTCAATGACTTTTTATTTCTATCAAAATATTTATGAAGTTTGGCAAGTTTATATAATTTTATATTGAAATTTAACAAAAAAAAAAAAAAAAAAAAAAATGATATTGAATAGCCACATTTTGACGTAATCGTAGACAGTTAATATCTGTGTCAGTTATATATCAAATATAATATAGTAACAACTGAACAACTGCGTCTTGTAAAAAGGCAAGTATGGTATATTATATATATGTGTGTGTGTATGTGTGTATATAATATAATCACGATGCGTAAAAAATATGTACATATACATGTATTTAGAATTAAAACAAATTTGTGTAAAAATAATAAAAGATAATTATAAGAAAGTTATTTCAATTAAATTATCTTCACAGGGATCCACTGAATTTTAATACGAAAAAAATGACATTTAAAACACTTTATATAATTCTTTTTTTCTTTTTTCTACAAGAATCAATTCATGTTTTGATCGTTATTTAAAACCACGAATAAAAACTTTACATTTAAAAATATAACATAGTCTTTTATAAGAATTGTCTACCTTTTTTCTACTCGCAAAGTTTATCGGTTCATTTAGGATTTATAACTATATGTACAATAGGTATTTTTTACGTTTGATGATTATTTTCCAGTCGTAAAGAAACATGTGACTCAATGTGAGTCTTTGCGAAATTTTTGAAGAATTCTTCGTTTATTTGAACATTATGAAATATATCAAATGTCGAGTAATAGGCTTTCCACGCGAACTCTTCATTGTGATATTTAAAATTAGAAGTGATTTTCCATCTCAGTACCGCTGTTATCTTTGTTTCGCAAAAAGTGCGGTCATCGTGGGAAGAAAATACAGTTTTTCTCATTATTATCAAACGTCTCAAAACGTTTCTTGATAATTTCACTCTTTACGTTCAGGATCAGGTTTTGTTTTTGGTTCCATTGCCGTAGAACGTGGATGATGAGGATTCGTCTGATTCCTTGGCACTAACAATACATTCCCATCAGCAGACTGTTGAAGACTATACTCGTACGGATGATACTGATTACCGTCAGGATCGCGCAAGGACTATAAATTGAATAATAAAATTGATTAGGTTTTAGTTTTAATAAAAACTAAACGAATAATTAATGGAATGTATACACAAACCTGGAATACATGACGATAAAGCTGACTAAATTTGTCTTTTACACGTTGCCTTTCGATGAGCATAAATTCTCGTTCACGAATAAGCCTAATCTTGCGGTCTCTCATCTCCTTCACTTCGTCGGCGAGACTGATGATTTGATCTAGTTTACGCTTACGACAATTTTGAGCGGCAACTTTGTTCTTGCCACGTCTCCTGATGTCACGGATCAAAGACAATTGAGCTTCACTGAGATCGTATTTACTGAGACGTTCGTTAAATTCGTCCATTGGAAGATTAATAATGTCGTTCACCGGAATAGGGACGTTCAATGCTCTTGCTCTTTTCTCGTCTCTTGTTAGATGTTCCTCACCCTCGCTTTTACGTACTGGAAACAGTCGCGAACGAATTACGAAGAATATATATTATAGATAACGAATGACAAATACACTATTATTCAAATATATAGAATAATTATGCTCGGTCGGTTTGATCCTGATGGTTACCTTTTTTATCACGAGAAATTGGACGTTGCAGAGATCCGGAACTTTCGGCAGGCATATGGTACGTGTGATTATGATGAACATGCTCAATAGCTGAACGTCCTGCAAAAATTGAACCGATTATGTTTAATACGTAATTGACTTTGATACGATTAGATAGAAATGAAAAGGTTTCGTACAAGTGAATATATACGTATGCTTTACCTGACTGATGACGAGTGAAATCTACGCTACAACTATATTTTATTTCAGGTTGAGGGCCAGCTGCACCCTCGATCGGACCGGAATAGGCATTTCCTGGTGCCCCAGCACCAACTGTGTGCGAATCATAGTCATACTTCATAGGAGTGGTCGGATGTGCTGTTGCTCCAAGAGGAGAACCTGCGCGTTCAAGAAACAGATGCAAAGTCCATTCAGTTTTAATTACACCCACGACGTTGCCGCCGCATCGAACTGCTTGTTTATTAATAAACTAACCAGTTCCTTGTTCCTGAAAGTATCGTTTCGCAAACATCTGGTGCTTTTTCTGAGCAACTGGAGGCATAGTGCGTTCCGTTTGACATCTTGGAGAACCAGCGTTCCTTCCGGAGACGGAATAGCTGCAGTCGTACGACATGCGGTACTTGCTAACGTTAAAACACGATCTCATATTACTATACGAAAGTCATTAACGTGCGACGACTATTTTAATCAATCTTTAGAGGACGGGCTGGTTTTTCCGTCAATCTTTGTATTTAAAAATAAGGACTTTTATATATTTATATATTCATCGTCGTCCAATATTATGAAAAATAAATGAGCTCTTTGCAGGCTGTGAATAGATTTTTCACCCGATGCGTCGACAACAGTGAAAAAATTGCTCAGAATTTCTACATTCGTCTCTTATTTTAATCTTGATTTAAATTGTAAGTTTATTAAAGAAAGAAAAAAAATTATATTCTGTGGATATGAAAAAGATCTAAATATGTTTCTTTCAATATACTTTGAGTCTCTCGCGAAGCCATTAAAATGAAAAAGTAAAAGTAAAGATGGACTTCCCGTCATCTAAAGCTTGATAAATGCGGCACAATGGTAATTATTTATCTGTTTGATTACTCGACTGTGTAACTTAATCACCTAGCGTAATCCATAGTGTAATGGGAATCAGCTTGCGTGTGACTGGAATTAGAACCAGTTTCCATCCACTCGCCATCCGAAAGGGATGGTACACGCTCGCTGCCCATGCTGCTGACAGCGCTATCGCTGGACGCGTCCATCCTTTCGTCTGTTACACCCGGAAGTGTCGTAACGCCTGTTGCCGAAGAGGTCGTACCACCAGCTGTCTGAACTCCCGACAAGGCCGCTGCTCCCGTTGGACCCGAAGCGTTGTTATTGCCATTATCTAGCATGCGCATGGTATACATGCCTGTAACGTTTTATTTTTAACAGTTCGTCATTATCACGGCGTATTACCTACTATATTCTTGTTCGATAATCCTATCATCCTATGTACACATATATTACCGTCACTGTAATTAAAACAATCTGCTTGGAGAAATTTCGGCTCTCTTTAAGATAAACATATACCATTCCTTTGTTCACTTGACTTTCGATTGCTCGCTTAATGCGAAGAATATTGTTACACTTACATCTTGATATACGAAACGAATTGCACGAGGAGAGAAGTTGATACTTGTCAATTAATATCACATCTGGTATTCGGTAAACAGATAATTCGAACGTCAAGAACGTTGTTCTTGAGCTACATTCACTTGAAAATAATTGTTGGAACGCATTTGCACACGTTCAAAGTTCAATTTGTACTAAATATTAACATAACCATAATGTGTCAACATAACCATAAAACATTGAATTCGCGATGATAAAATTTTCATAAATACATTTAATCAAATTGTCGAGTCACAGTACAAATAAACAAATCGCTACAGATTATTCTACAGTATTCTACAAAATAATTAGAATGCATATTTCATCAACCAACCAGAATGAAAACACGCGTATTGCAAGAAGGGTAAGGCTCAAGGCCGTGCGGATTACTCGTTAATTGACATCGTATTAGCATCGGCTATATTTCACAACTATTATTCGAGATAAAATCACGAAATTACGTATTAGCAAATTAGACATAGAAATGTGTTAATTTTGCACGTTGTAAAATAAACTCATTCATGCTGCAAACGTTTATTCTACGTCTCTATGAAACAAACAAAAATTGCCATCGGTAATGTTTTTTTTGCGTCGAAATAACCGAAAGCGAGTAATTTTGTGCTTTTATGTAATTTTGCGACAACGCGCGCGCGGATTCAGATAATAGATACAAGCTGGCGAGTTTATCGAAGAACAGCACGTTACAAGAATTCAGGAAAAATCAATCGATCGCTTTTAGAATTCGCGCCGGCTACACGACAACAAGTTAAACGGAGGAGATTGTTTGCATTCAAAGAGATTAAGATGCAGCGGTGGTACTGATACCAATGTTTCTTAGAAACATTCAGCACATTCAGCTGCTACAGAATCGTACGTGACCAAGATCAAGTTTCACTCGCTCTTATCAACTAAATTTTACGAAAGGAAATACAATGCTTTATTGCAATTTTTTTTTTCGTTTCCTTTTTGCTTCTCGGTACAACCGGTAACTGCGCATCACATTGTCAAGCCACGAGCCATTACGAGTAGATAGATCGATCTCGCGCTAACTTTCTGATGTACGTACATGTTCCTCGAGCGTGTTCGTTTGTCACAAACAATTATGTAAATTGTAATGCAAGAAATAACGATCCATTATCATTACTCGGTGAAACTTTTTCATACGATTTAACGTCTGATTAATGGCACGCTCGCTGCAAAACACGTTTGCCGTGTGACTCTATCGATGCTTTTTTTCTTTTTTTTTTTTTTTTTGGTTTTACGCTTGAATGTACTCGATAGTTGAGGAGCAGAAGAGAAAGGAAAAATGTAAGTGAGCAAACGCGCAGAGCAAATCGTTGAACTGTCGTGACTCGGCATATTTTTCGAATTCAGCGATAAGCTATCGGGAATTTACTTTTCAGTGGAATTTGTAAACAAGCAACGTTATTGTTATATAACGTCATTGTTCGTTCGAACGACACCAGTAAATCCAGTCTTTAACCATCGGTTAATATCGAACGAGCTGTTCGAGTTCGATGGATTCGATGCTGGTCACGGAGTTAATCCAGAGTACATGTAGGTCGATGGCATATCAAACACGTGATATACTCTGCACATTGTGAACCGTGTATATACCTAACTATATATACACGAATTCCAAAGCTCGCGCATATTACGTTTCTCTCGTGACAAAATCGACCGATCACGAATATCATAATTCACGAACGATTTTTCTAGATGTACAGCGTGATGAAAACTCTTTTGGAATTTGTGCGATTTTTTCTGGGACTGAAGCGAGAAACTAACGCGTATATATATAAAATAATAGTATAATATATATAATAGTATATATATATATGTATTATGTAATTGATATATATATATATGTATGTTTTTTTAATTACTGACATGACTCGTCAAAGACGCAAAATACACGCAATTTGAACATTGTTCATTTTACGAAACGAGGGAAAAATTACCTACGTGGTATGTACACGATAACACCCATAGTCGCCATTTAAGCTCGGCGAGAGCTTAATCCAAAGATCGATGCTTTCGATCGTTCGACGTTTGAAAATCGTCCCTGGCGATATATCCTTCTCCTCGGCAGTTTCGCCTCAAACGAACGTATATATGTATAAACCGGTACTATATCTCGAGAATTTTCAAGGTACGGTAAACGGCACAATACGTGTAGGAGTGCATGTTCGAGAATGTCCGGGCGTGCATGTATTTTCTCGTGGTAACCAGCTCTTTAGCACCTTTACATTACCAGATGTTCCTTTCTCTCTTTCACAACAATCTCTTCCCCGGGTATGTATTCAATCTACCTCTCGCTGGTGCATATTAATCGCGTCCGGATAACGTGCAAACACCAACACGCACAACGTGTATATCCCCCTTTCTTCGCGGATAATCCAACAATGACCCGAAGTTGCGATTAATCGATGATCAGATTCGTAGGATCCTTGGGATTTGCTCGCCGCCACGATCCAAATACCACTATCGTTCTATTCAGCGACGCACAGCGTTCGACATTGTTCGTTGCACAGAAACATCTTCGACCAGAGCGAGTTGAACTAACTTGACACTCGTCGTCGTGTCACAGCCACATGATCGAGAGAAATTCGAGTTGAAAAAAAAAAATATTTACTAGATAAAAGAGATCCGTTACATCGCTGTTGCGATCGTTTGGCTAGAAAACGCACACACGCGCGCGAGGCGAGGATTTATCGCGATTTCTCTTCGGAGAACACATCGTGCCTGCGCCGTCTAGACCCGTACGATCACCGCGACATCACGAGATACGTAAGATAGGCATTCGATCGCGAACGCAGCGTAAACATAACTACAGAGTGAGTATTTAAGTTGGTGGCGCGTAACCGAGAGGCTGACCCAGCGCGGGGCGTCACCACTCGCTTCAAGAGGCTGGTGACTAGCGTCACTTTTCACTTCGGTATTGGACGGACACCGACGACGGTGGGAGCCGACGAGACGGCTACGTCGCGTGTCCACCGATTTGTCATACGCGACGCAACCAGCCCGCGTACCCTTGGACGATTCGTTGTCATCGGGCAGAAAACTTTTCGCGTCGGTATCGGCGCCGTTGGTATAAGCCTAGTCTAAGCCTTAAAAATATATATACATACTGTGTCAAGGAACGATACCGATATCGTACCCATTGACAATTGCTGTTACGCCGTTTAAGTCCAGCGATATTTTTATTGCACCGTCACGTTGTTGCAACAACCGCGCGAAATTGTTTTCTACGCTTACTTGGTATAACGTATTGTGCTATATTCCTATTATAACTCTTAACGTACAGGCATATTTTTTTTTCAGGTTTATCGACGCAGTTTATCGTCTTTCGCCATCTTTCGTACTTCGACACCGATCGCGTAATAGAAGATACCGCGAATTCGCCAAAAAAAGGAAGGATGCAACGATACGTACGCAGTTTTGCGCTATCAAGAAAACTGACCTTGCTAAAAGGCAAGGAAAGGCGCTCTATTTTAAACGCGCTTTATCGTTTACGCCGCTTCGACGCTATGATTGGACTTTAGAATCTTTCCTGATAAACGCTCCCGTGCTCTAAAAAAGGTTGGAAACTTCCGCGTGATACGCGCCAGATTCTGCGCGAATAAAACGAATCGAATCGTTTCCAAATGTGGCACGCGAAATTTGGCTGATTACGTCCGGCCAATTTTAATTGATATTGAAATTATCGCGCTATCGCCGCGCGAAGCGGAATAACAAGCGAGCGAAGGCATACCACGAAAAAGTTATGAACAGTGTACAACGTTATGAAATTACTTTCGACAGAGTGAAACGTGATCGATGAAAAACATGGAAAGAGAGAGAGAAAAAATGTCTAGGCTACGCCGTATCCACTAATTTTTACCAGTGACATAACTAGCCAATCGTTTAAGATCGAGTTTGATGAGAATTCGTTCGATGAAAAAATTTGTCGAACCAAAGGCCGCGTTCTTATGAGTTGTTTCTTCACCGCGAAAATACACGTAAAAATGTCTTCTTCCCCCCCCCCCTCTCTCTCTCTCTATGTTTCAATGCTTGCAAGCAAATGTGACGTGATTAGTAATAATGCGTTGCAAGTCACAGGCACAGCGATACGAGCGAAACGCAGAAAGCTGAAGTGTCAGTAAACATTGTTGCTCAATAAGTCTGATTCTAGCATATCTATACACGTATAACGGGATTTTGCGACGTTTCACCGATTCGTCTCGCGAAAAGGAAACAAAACGTGGATTCGAAGGCTCAGCCTGATCTCATCTCGAATCGCGTGATTTATTCCGTGTGTCTGATCTTTCGAGATCCCGCGAGAAACGAGTCACCGTTTGAATAATGAACGTGCCGTATTGCCGGTAAGCCGCGTAAACTGTTGGTCTATGGTAATCGCGCGATACAACAGCGTAAGGAAACGTAACTGCATAAGTATGCAGCCGACAGTCATTCGTACTTTCACTGTTGTTCGTGGGTGTAGTTTTGCAAACTTATCTCGCGCGCGCGCATTATCCCTTTTGTTTCGCTTATCCCGAGTTGAAAAAGGCTTTCTTCCTCTTTACTTCGGCCCTTCGGATCTAAAAAAAAAGAAAAAAAACACTCCTGTGATGAATAGATCGTCACCTCTGTTCGACTGTTACGAGGCAACACGTGCGACAATTTTACGTCTTATCATTTTGCATTTGCATCTGCGCGCTGCAACGCTCGCCCGTAACCACCTGCGTCATCTTAAAATTCTCAAGGATGCGCGTCGGTCGCTAAATTGCTGTCTCATGATGCAAGAGAGCGAGGATGCCAGGTATTTTTACCGCGGGATTAACAATAATAAAGAGCGTTCGTAGAGCGCATAATTCGATCTAACAATTTACGCCGTCGCCGGACAAGTTGGGAAAGCGAATTATGGCACGGCAATTTTGTAGCAAAGCAGGTGCGTGAGCCATGGGTTTCTTAATATCTAAATATTCCATCAAGATATCGAGCACGATGTATCTTATCGTGCGAACGATAACGCTTCGAGAAACGTAATTGCTAAACTTCCAAGAAGAAAGTTCGTTCACGCGCGAACGGCGTTCTTTTTCTTTCCTTTTTCTAACGAAAGATACAACTATGTTACAAAAGCATGGTACTTGGTACCATGAAAATTCATCCGGAGGCCTATCGACTAACCGAGCTCGCGTGACTAAGCATCTCAAATATGAACGCGATATCTCGTTCGCGGACCTCGCCAAAGTGATAATAAAGTACACGCGGTCGCGCGCACGTAACTATTTATAGCTTAGGTGGTGCCCGACACGATTTTGTGTGACGCGACAATTTGTTTTTGTTTCGAGCGCTATCTCCGAACGAAGACATTTCGTAACGCGAATTGTATCGATCCTCCAGCGGCGATGTTATTTTTCACGGATAAACTCGCGCGATAAGCCGCTAAAAGGGACGAGACGAAGCAGGTTAAAAATAAAGGTCGAAAAGTAGAAAAACATTTCGTCGACGCGCGAGTGTTAATTAACGACACGATATACGCTGGTACGCTGGTACACAAATAAAGAAACGTTGCCAGTTTGAGACAAAAGAGCAGAAGATGACACACCTGCGACACGTGACAAGTTCGAAGAACAACCGAGCGTCCGTTCGTAACGTCGAGTTGAATTCAATAGCCGTATGCTAGTTAGCATGTGGAGTATGCCACGCGGAATGTACGAAGAAAACAACATTACAAAATTGGAGCGGCCAGTGAAACTGTGTTCTTCAGTCGATAACCGTATCAATGTAACAACCTCGAATCGACGACAACGACGGCGTTTGTGATTTGAAACGAGAAGGAAAAAGAGGAATTCGAGCAAGGAGAGATTAAAGTTGAAGAAATGGCCGAAACGTTATCACGTGACTGCGCGATAAATCGTACGATGCTGCACGAACAGACTCGTTTAAGCTGTCTCATTTGTCAAAACAGTAACATTAATAACGTTACTACGATTAGTTTACATGACGGATAATCTCTTGAATATGAAAATATCACGACTGAATGCTTGTCAAATTTTTTTTGAAATCTTAAAAAGCTGACGAGAATCTGATCTTTTAAATTCTGCTTTCTGTACAATTGTACGTTGCACACAACTCGATGCTTAAAAACTCTCGATAATGTTGTTACTTTAAGTTTGTTGTTCTTCTATCCGTATAAACAGTCGCAGCTGGAACGTGTAAAAACCAAGATTAAGATTCTAGTCTGCGGTGATAAAATCAGAACTAATTGTCAATATCGCGATAAAATTTCAAAGTCGTATTACCCGCTCTGTAATTGCATTAACAATTACGTATTAAACGAATTTATTAAGTAACTATGAGTCACACGCTGTTAATTATTCTACTATCTGTACATTATTACTGCGGGCACTTTCAGCGATCGTACACTGTTAATTACTCCGCTATCTGTACGTTATCGCCACGAGCAGTTTTCGCAGTGATGAACGAACAATGCGCAATAAATACAATTTTTGGCCCGACTTTTTGGCTAATTCCAAATCGGCAAGAGGTCGCGCTATATTTGAAAACGTGTCAAATACATATATATGGGATAAGATTTCTTCGTTTGAAGCTCCTATTTAAATATTCATCGTGTATAATAGGTTAATATTTACAAGCAAACTTGTACAACATCTCAAATTGAAAAATTTTATTCAAGATGCTCGACTTGCTTTTACATTTAGAGCAGACAATTCTCCGGAGATACTTTATTAAATTTTCAAACTCGCCAAACTCCTGGAAATAAAATTTTATTTTACCCCATATTTTCACTTTATCTTTTCGTGTAAAACCATTCCCTTGTCGACCGATTCATAATTACACAGTCTTCCGTCCCATTTTTTTCTTCTTTATTCCTTTTTTCGTTATCACCGATCGTGAGTAATTTTAAAATAGATCAATCGACAAACAGGTATGTAATTACATACCTGTGTAATGTGTCGGTCATTGTATTTATCTACCGTTACCGCGAGAGTAGTCAAATTTTGTCTGTCAAAATCCTTTTGTCGTGCGTCACGACACGACTAAACGATGTTGAGGTACGTGAATTGTCGAATCGCGTGATTTCGAGGGTAATGGTCACACACAACAGTGGCAATCTCTTTTACGTATCGATAATTATTGAACAGCTTGTTTCTGTTGATGCAAATGGGCGATTAGAACCTATCGTGTTTACAATTGTCTAATCTATACCTACGAGCAATCATGGCTGTGAAATTGATAAACGTCAGATTTTATCGTTCCCGCGCGATAATAACACTCCTATTAAAGAAGTGAATCAGATGCAAGATCAAATCGGTCGAGAGGCCTTATGGAAAAAAATTAAACAACATAAAAATTTCGACAACACAGACTGATATCAGTTGCTAGATAAATTCACTTTGAACCCGCTGATGCTCGAGTCTTGAAAAATATAGACACGCAGTTGATACATTGTAACCTCTGTCTCAAGCGCAAATTTGACAACCACTGCGTGAATGAGTTAGCCCGGGTAAACAAAGATCTCTGAGAATCGGCGGACTAAAATGAGTCACCTCGAGAGTATTATAGCTTCGCGTTCTATATACAATTAGTTTTCAACCGTTGATGCTGGAACGTACGGTTAATTTATTTGTTTTACGCCGTTACAAATTGTTACCTAACAGCATCGAGATTTTATTTACCATTTTAGGTAACTAGGAATATTACAGGAGATGATATACATGTTACACAAATTTTACTGAATCACACAACGGAACCGTGACTCTGACAGACTTCGATTCATGCGGTTATGGATCAATATTTGGATAACTGTGCTAATATTCTAGAGTACTCCAGAGTACTCTGCTATCAGATATAGTATCCCTTTCGTTTAGACGAAAAAAACATTTACTAGGAACGTTATCAGATACATTTATATATACATTTATCATTTAGATAGTCACCAACTTGAAATCCAACGTGAAATCAAATTCTAGAGAGATTAAACTCACGTATAACATTAGAATTATTTTTCAATTATTTGAAATAATACTCGAAACCAGCTGAATTTACGAAAACAATTCGACAATAAAGCAAAAGTCGTGATTGCTCCGCGCTTCGAGTAAATTGAATTTTGTTAAATTAAATCTGTTACGCACCAAATTACACGCCCGTGCGTATCGTTTCACAACGAAGGAGAAGCACACTCGAAAAAAGGATACGGATTTTCCTGTATTCTGTCTATGCAGAGCGAGTATGTATGTATGTATGTATGTATCTGGCTGACGAAACGAATCGCCGGTACAGCGAGTGAATCAATTTCGTTCTATTATTACGATTGGCTGACGAGATGTAATGGTAAAAGAAGGGAATGACTCACTTGCCGGCCTGTGACACACATATGCGAATACAGCCGCGTTCCCGCATGCACATGTGGCAATAGCCTAGCCGTACGTGTCCGCGAAACTCGTTCGAGTCCTAGCTTTAAGTCATGGATAGCACAAGAGGATCGGATCGTGCTTTACCGCCGCGCCGCAGTCGCAGTAATCGCTCTATCCTCCTCCTCCTCTTCTTCTTCTTCTTCTTCTTCTTCTTCTTCTTCTTCTTCTTCTTCTTCTTCTTCTTCTTCTTTTTCTTCTTCTTCTTCTTCTTCTTCTTCTTCTTCTTCCGTTA
>KQ435694.1:854534-870660 GCA_001276565.1 Melipona quadrifasciata | reverse complement strand
CGAATCATGCAATTCACGTTTTATGGATAAACATACGGTATTCGCATACATCTCTTATCTTATCGTACTACAATCTCAACGTCCACGAAATCGTTTCTCCTTGCATTTTCGACCCGATCGCTTGCGTAACGCGCGTGCAGTTTCCATTTGTTTCGCGGTAGGAAATACAGGAACGAAACAAAGTTCGCTCGACGCTCGATGGAGGGCTTCGGTCTCGAAGACAAAATTTTCTCGTCTCGAGAGTTGATTCTGAACAGTTAATGGTCACTGTTTTGAACGTACATACGTACATTGCTCGTGTACAGCCTATTATCTTTTTCTAACAGCATTCGATTTCTGTCTTTCTTCAAATCGATGACATTCAATCAAAAGTATTCAATCCAATAATTTTTTCTAGTATACATAATGTATCGAGTCTTTGTTAAGTCTCATGAACCATTTGTACGTGGCACACGTGTTGAAAGGAAATATAATAGGATCACGCTGGAAATAAACAAACAATCTATCGCGATTTATATCTTCCTGTTTACATATTTTCTTAGATATTTTCTTATCGCACAAACCAAGGCAACTCAGCATGTTACATTCGTTGGATCGCGAAGATGTGTTTTTCGCGCTGACGTTTAATTTATTCAATACTACCGAAATACTTCGTCACTGTGGATACTTGTTTGTTAACTCGTCGGTCAATAATTTTGCTGCGTATTTTCTCGTGACAGCGCTAATAAAGCCTCCAAATAGTTTGTACAACTACAACAGGAAGCTTTCTACGATAATTGTTCAATAACTGCGTTTAAAGCTATATATCAAACACACGGATCGACTGAATAATATTTCCATTATTTAGCATTTTGCAAAGAAATTCTCGATTCATTCAATCATAAATATTCATCGTTATCGTTTCAGTATTATTTTTGTCATTTAATCGAATCAATCAACACGCGTTTGTTAATGATTTTTACGCTGAATTCCTCACAGGCGAAGTATTCTGAACGTACATTTTTATATTTTTATTTTAAAATCTCTGCCACGTTTTTTAATATCATTTGTTGTTTCAACAAACATTTCTAAGAATGGCTCATCGTGATGAATTTTATCGTCCGGATATTTGATCACCTTTCACGCATCTCGGAGATACAGATATACAAATGGTTTCAAAGTTTATATATATATTTTATACTATTGTTCAAGGACTCGAAAGAACAGGCGAGACAACTGTGTACCATCTGAAACGGTCACCTCGATGTTACAAAGGATGCAGGTATAATAAGTCTCTTTGAACTACACGATCAGTTTAACGCTAGTTTTTTTTCTTTTTTTTATCACTACGTTAATTAACCTGTTAATTAAACTTTAAAATTAGAATTTAAAGTCAATTGTACAAGACACGAAATAAATCAACTATCGCTCGGTACTTGTGACGATACAGTGACTCTGTATTTAAAATATAGAAAACTAAGGAAACGTGAAGCTAACATTTCAAGTAGTGTAGAGTCGTCATCTGGTTTTTCTCACTCGAAAGAGAGAGCAATGGGAGGTGCCATAAATTAGGCCCTCTTCTATTTAATGACCCAAAAGAGCACATATTTCGTCAGTCTGGTAACATTGTTAGCTTCGTTATCCATTTTAGTCTCGTTCCCTTAGATAAAATTAATTTTTCTCTTTTACTTTGTTTCTTTGTATCGTCCATTGTCATTGATAGATACCATGTGCTTGCTGCTTCTATCTGTCTGCACGAGTCAGCGTGTATGCATTTTTTATGATAAACTGTACGATTCGAGACAAGCAGATTGATAACAAAAGTATGATCGCGGATTCATTGTCAATGACGTCAATTTCTACGATGCACGGTTTCGTTTTACCATTACTCGGGTCGAGTGGTCTATGATTTGACACAGTCACGGGAAATTTGAGAATGGATTAAAATACATGTATCATCGTATATATTTTCTACTTTACACTCTACTTTACAATGAAATTTTAAATAACAGCCAATCGATTTTTATGAACCAAAATATAGGAATAATTGATGAATTAGAAATTCTACTTGATATTTAAAATCGTATATACGCGAAATAAAATTTTTTTTCAAACTCGAAATCGTATGACTTTGCGTTTGTTTAACGAGTATATTGCATGTTTGATAACATGCATACAATTAGGTATAACTGCCTTTCTGTTAAGATAAGAATGTAGGCTCTAATTGTGTGTTATTACTGATTAAACTTAAAAAAACTTGACAATAATTTCTTTCAGCGGTGAAGTTTATAAAAAATTACTTTAAACGAAGAAAATTTTAAATCGTAAATTCTAACGTTGCGGTAAAATTAATTTAAAAAATTATGATAATTACGTAATTAATAAAAAAAAATTTACATACGTATTTTTTTGATACTAAATAGTTTCTAACATTGTTTATTGTCTTTAATATCCTTGAAAAAATAAGAAAAAAAAAAAATTAAACTAGAAAGTTACGATTTTATCTATTCTTTGAATCGTATGCTCACATCACATATTTGTAAACGTTACAATAGACATGTGTACGTAATTCGTACTTGTGCAAATATTCAGACCAACATTATTACATAAATCTGTTGTATAAGGATCGAAGTTCGATTTATACTTTTAAGTGTAAATGAAAATATAGCGATAAAGATTTAATTAATAATTCTGCACGATCATCACGACGAATCAAAAATTTTCTATTAAATAATTATCTTTTTAATGCTATGCAAAAGAAAAGAAGAATAAATAAATAAATCTTCGTCTGAACAGCGTTCCTTTTTATATTTATACGTGCATTTTTCTTAAATAATTTTTTATTATAATTTAGAAACATGAACCAATTAATAATTAATCACGTGATATGTAATATAATTATAATTCTGAAATCAATAACGATTACTTATTAACTTGTCATTTTTTGACGATACCGGTAAAATTCACCGACAGGAAATACAACTACAACTGTACAAGAACTTGACCTTGAATGTTGTTGCTCTTTTATCTAAAGCGATGTTTGCACGTTTTTTTTCGTATAATTTTTAAGTGAAATGTTAGATAGATATAAAATCGATTTAATCTTTTATACTGATTTAAAAACTTGTGCAAAAAACAATATAATTTTTTTCCTGTTACAGTAATGTAACACAGAACGAAATAATTTCGAATGATTGAAATGTGATGTTATTTGACAAATATTGTAAGAAATAAATTTATCATAGTTATTGGAGGTGAACATTTTTTTCTTATAATACGATTCTATGACAATTCTGTAAAAATCAAAAAGCTAACCAACAATTATAAACGATATGAAATTAATATCGTTCGAAATTTTCGAAAGTATTATACTGCTCGTTTGCATGAAAATTACGTATATATGTTGCTCCTGTTTAAGAAGCTTTCTGTTTTTTCAACCCTTCAGTAAATTTTTACTACTAAAAACATAAAAAACACCTTCAACAAAATTTCTCCAGTTCAAATGGATACACGTATTTACATAGACGAGAATGGCGTAGGTTCATTGATGTCTAGTTACGGTACTGGCCGAGTTAAACGCAGTGCGCAAGGCGCCTGCGTATTGCTTGAAAACTCGATAGCTGATTCGCGAGAATCGTTCTCCTTCAAGTTGGCTGCTCTGTCAGCTCTTTGTTCATAGTGGCAACGGTTGAACATTGTCAGCGTTTGCACTCTCACGGTTGACCGGTCTCATTCGTATTTCGGCGGTTAAGAAGGAAGATATTCTGTTACACTGATCTGCTTGACTTTTCTCGAATAGAAGGACTTTCGTCTGTATTCTTTTGTCAACGATCAAAGCGTAAGTACCGTTAAATTGAGCTAATTTCGTTTGCACGCAGCCACAATACCGATCAGCCTTGCTTGCCGGTAATCGTGTTTTTCTTACCGATATGCACGTGTCAACGTTTCCTGTGCGCTAAAAATCAATATACTCGATTGCTACTGAATGTCATTTCTACAGAGTTAAACAAAACAATTTCGGGAGGGACAGGGATCGATATTGTTCGCATAATTACTGGTTCGTGTTCTTCCAAACGAACGTTTTGCACCAACGCATTCTAGCGAAACGGTAATACGAGGGGGCATTCGTGGATTATTTGGGTCACGGGGGAAAAAAAAAGCAGCGCAAACTGCTTTGTTTTGTAACATTCTTTCTGTTGAATCTTGTGTACACGATTGATGTTCTCTCGAATTACACTTTGAAGTGATGTCCTTGTAAACCGGTTTCGTTAATAGCAGAAAATATTTTGCAACTTTTTTCAAGGTAAAGGTAATTTTAATTTTCTTTCTTCAAAATGTATCTTGTAATGTTGTTATTGATCTGAATTATTGTTGTTTGTTATGTAAAAATTTTCGATTCTTATTCTAAAACAGAAGTGTAAAGTAAAAAATGAAATTTCTTTTTAGGACATGATGAACAACCAATGGGGTCAGAACGCTTCTTATTCCAACAAAAACGCTCAATCTTCTGTAAGTATCGAGTATATTCAAGCTTTTGATATTGCAAGCAATTTCTATCAGTAAGTGAACTTATTGTTGTCAATTGTTCGTTTAGTGCGAAGAAGGTGGACGCAGCTATGGAAAAGGACGTGGTTTCATAATACCGAATAACAATAATGAGGACAATTACAACGTGGGCAATAAAAACTACAACCCTTTTTCAGATAATGAAGACAATGAAGGCAACAATTGGACGTACAATGACAACAGTAACAATGATTTTAAAACAAATGATAGAAAAAAGGGGTGGGGAGGAGGGAAGGGCAGAGGAGGTAACGGTAGGGGAGGGGGAAGAGGAGACAGGGATAGCGGCAAGGAAGGAGGATTTAGAAATAGAAATGGATATTCCGATGATAATTGTGATTATGGAAGAAACAATGATTATGACAACGACAACTATGATGGCAATGACAGAAATGATAGACGGAGAAGAAACTTCGGCAGGGACGACAACAACGACGATATGGAGGAACCGCAGAAACCTAAAGAACACTACATTCCACCGGACTTGCCCACCGACGAAAGAAAGTTGTTTGAGAATTGTGTCGAAATGGGCATCAATTTCGACAAATATGACTTCATCGAAGTTAACGTGAGCGGAGAGAACGTACCTCAGCCGATAGAATGTTTCGATGCAGCCGGTCTTAGAAACATTGTTTTAGAGAACATAAGAAAGTCGGGGTACACAAAAGCTACTCCAGTGCAGAAACATGCCCTTCCGATTATAATGAGCGGTCGAGATTTGATGGCCTGCGCACAAACAGGCTCAGGGAAGACTGCTGCTTTTGCGGTTCCCATTATAAATATGTTGTTGGAAAGGAACGCCGAACTGGTTGTAACTTCTTCACACTGTGAACCGCAAGTCGTTATAGTATCGCCTACCCGGGAGCTTACTATACAAATATGGCAGCAGATTGTCAAATTTTCACTCAACTCGATTTTAAAGACTGTAGTTGTATATGGCGGAACATCTGTCAACCATCAAAGGGGAAAGCTTTTCGCAGGTTGCCATATACTCGTAGCAACGCCTGGAAGATTATTGGATTTTGTAGAAAAAGGGAGAATCAAGTTTTCTTCCGTGCAGTTCTTCGTCCTCGATGAAGCCGATCGCATGTTGGACATGGGATTCTTACCCGACATTGAAAAGATTGTAGATCACGAGACTATGGTTCCACTGGGTGAAAGGCAAACGTTAATGTTTTCTGCCACTTTCCCGGACGAAGTGCAACACTTGGCGAGAAGATTTTTAAACAATTATTTGTTCCTGGCGGTTGGTATAGTGGGTGGAGCTTGTTCCGACGTGGAGCAAAACTTTTACGAGATTGCCAAGAACAAGAAGAAAGATTTGCTCAGAGAAATTTTAGAAAGGGAAAACGGCGCTGGTACATTAGGTGGTACATTGGTGTTTGTTGAAATGAAGAAGAGAGCAGACTTTATCGCAGTTTTCTTATCCGAGAATAATTACCCCACGACCAGTATTCACGGCGACCGATTACAACGACAAAGAGAAGAAGCACTGGCTGATTTTAAAAGTGGAAAAATGTCTATTTTAGTAGCCACAGCTGTTGCCGCAAGAGGCCTCGACATAAAAAATGTGTCGCACGTTATAAACTACGATTTGCCAAAGGGAATCGACGAGAGCGACTTCTTTCTTTGATCCTGAGGACGATGCACCGCTGCGAGGCGATCTTGTTAGAATATTGAAACAGGCAGGACAACCTGTTCCAAACTGGATGATGGGTGGAAACGCGAGTAGAAACTTTATGCCAGGGAAAGGTACAAGCAAATTCGGCGGCGCAGATGTTAGAGGGGTATGTAACTTTCAACTACGTCTTCGTTACGACTTCACAATTGTGTATAATACACGTGCATGATAACAATGTAGTAGTAGTAGTAGTAGTAGTAGTAGTAATAACTAAGAAGTGAACAACATGTATCTGTTTGTATATAGTTTGAAGCGACCGAAGATGAATATGGCGAAGAAGCGTTTACGACATCCACGGTTGAACCGGAAGAAGCGTGGTAGGAGGTCATTCGGTTCTTTTTTCTTTTGTTTCTTTACTTTTTTGTATTACTGTTAGAAACATTCTTTACTCGTTAAGTCAGAGGTACAAATAGTTTTTCTATTCATTGAAACTTTATATTTAACGTTGATAATCAAAGAGATTAACAAGCGATGCTAACTTGTCTTTTTTTAAATAATAATTAGCGTATTATTTAAGTGAAACAGACTGGATTACGTATCTCTTTAGAACCGTAAGTTATATTTGAGATAATATAATATGTTAATTTTGTTGATGCGGCGAGTTTAACTTCAAGACATGATGCGTAATTTGCGAAGAAGAAAGCTGTAGATGCAGCCTGTACTGTATCGATCGTACAAATATTAGTTTTGTAAGAACAAATTATAAGCTTATGATGAACACGTAAAAACAATGTTTTATTTTATAAAATGGTAGTCTAAACAGTTATGTTAAGTGTTTTGTACGTTCTTTTTGTAATAAAAAGCTATAATGAAACAGTGCCTTGAATATTTTTTTTAGTCTTGATACATAAGTTGCAAAGTTTTGAAAGAAACTTTTATAACAACTCGTAAGATGCAACTTGTTACATTATACTTTTTGTATAAAAATTGTTTCATTCGTATTTAAGTACTTTTTAAATAAATAATATTTGTTTCATACAAGCATGTAACGTCGTGAATAATGAAAACTCAATCAAGTGAACGTGTCATGTATGATTAAAGAGACATTACTTTCGCGATTTAAAAACAATTAAGCTGAAATAGTGAAAAAATTTGGTACATACCGTCGTTCATGGCCATGTCCATCAGATGTAAATCCTCGTCATTTAGTAGAGATGAAAGGAAACCATCGGTGGTTTGATTGATCGAGTCAGAAGTTGGAGTATGGTAGTACATCATATCTGCCGGCTCGGATTTATAAGCTGCTCCACTTTCTGCGCCCATCGGTTCGCTACTGTTTGTTAAATTCATTGACGTAGCCACGGCTGAACCCAGATTCGACGACCCACCTGTGGCAATTAGTATTTTAGTTCCAAAAAATTAGGTAAAAGTTGAAGTTTAATTTTTTCTTCAAGTTGTACATGTATATAATAAATAAACACTTTCTAAAAATTGCATTATTTCTCTAGTAATTGTGTCAGAACAGAAGAAAAAGGAAAAGTTTGGCATTCATTGAGGGAACAGGTACGTGTATTCAATTCAAATTATTCGACTCGATAAATAGATGGAAATAAACGTGAGACATTTGATGCAAAGTATACTCACCCACATTGTGATACGGACTGGTGGAATTAAGATCGCCCACCGGTGGTGCCAGAGTGGCATTGTGAAGTAATACGTTGCGTTGCGCTTCATAATGACTGTGACTTATACCGTGCCCTGGGTATCCAGGATGTGCAGGATGTGCAAAATGGTCTGGTGCACCGGGCAGCGACAAAAGAGATGCTAGATCTTGCCACCGTTGTTCCATGCTCATTGCACGCATGAATGGCATGCGACCCTGAAGAATATATGTATACACAAATTACAAAATCAAAGCATTAAAAATAAAAGAAATCTAAAGGTAAAAACAGTTGATTCGTACATAATTTATTTTCCATCAATGAAACGAAATCTGTGTACCTTAACAATCACGCCCTCTTTATATCGCATTGTCACTGATTCATCTAGCTATTCATCCGCTGTCACGACTACAAAATTCCGCGGCTATCGACTGTCAAATCTCGAATCGGTGGATGTTGAAATTCCAGCAAGGTAGAAACCCTGCTGATCGCGTAGGTGTTGGCCACACGTGAGGAGACGGCCAAGATATTAATGACTTATGGTATACCACGTGTCAAGTGTATCTTCTCCATCATGCAAGAACGTATCACGATCGAACGTCAAATCGAAACCACAACGCGTCAAGCATGGAAATTACGAGCAAGAAAAATTTTTGTCCAAAGGACAACGCTTTTATCTTCATAGCGTCGGATTGACTCGCAATCGTATGAAAGTACATGTACCATTAGACGACGCGAGATCCAATTTGCTCGAATCTAATTAACAATTAATGTGTGCGTATGTTCGATTGTAATATTATAAGAAAATGTTGTAAAAATTGTTACGAAGATAATACAATACTGGGAAGAAATATTAGTAGAAACTCGACTGAAGAAAGTTACAAGTTCTGTGGATGCTTTGCTTACTGAAATTACCGTTGCATCGTTACACCGTATACTGTCTGTATAATGGCAATATTCAGCCATTATTCTTTCCTGTAATTTTGAAGTTTTTCAATTTTTAATGTGCTACATTTTTTTTTTTTCTTTTTCACGTGTACTAAATTTGCTTGGTCAGTAAGCGAAAATTACCGTGACCGACACGGCACTTAACCAGCATTTTTAATTAATCAGACGTGTAAACGCGCAAAACAGTATGTAACAATTTTTGGTTCGCACGACGCGTAAACAGCTGTTGCAGTATCGAGCGCGATAAATCTGGAGTGTTGGTGCAGTGTTAAAACGGCGCGCGTAAGTGCGGCAGCGGCCAGTGGCGCTTAATGCACGTTTGGTATTGTCGCTAATGCATCGGGACGGGCAAGAAGAAGATGAATAGGGAAGCTGGCGCGCGGCGCAGAGCCGCGGATCCGGCGCGATTGTTGCCTCGGTCGCATCAATCAGTCGCCGGTGCAATCTGCCGAGCGCGACGCCTTTAAGGTGATTCTCGCTTGTCAGCGCATCTGTCGGCTGTAGGCCGCGAAAATGTAGGACGAGACTGTTCCGCGACGATTTGCCCTGCCGGCCGCGTAGTGCGTCGCGCGCGGCTTTTCTAATGGCCGCGGCTTTACGCTCCTTCTGTTTCGATCGCAACGCGCTCATGATTGAGCCGCTACGCTACGCGACGCGAAAAGGAAAAGAGAGAGAAAGAGAGAGAGAGAGAACCCCGACTGCATCTCTCTGGCTGCGTTTATATACCGTTTCCAAGAACGCCGCTGAGAGAATTTGACACGCGCGCACCGTGCTTAAACAATTTCTCACGGTCTTTCTGGTACGCACTCGATTTTCGGCTGTTGCACCTTCGTTTTATCGCTTACTTACTATGTACGTTTGCCGTACAACGTTTCGTTGAAGTTCTGACTTTTTGCCTCGCGCAACAAAAAACATTCGTACGAATCGATCTCCACCAATGGAAAACCAGCGTTGTCGTTTATCGAAAATCAAGCTAGCTAACTTTTCGAACACCCAACGTACGTGTCAGGAGCGATCTTCAAATATCGCGTACGTTTCTCCGGTAGACTACTGGCGCTTACGATTCACGCATCAATGTAATATACATATACATATATATATACACGCATAGATACGCATCTGGCAGTATAAGAGATTCCGTCACAAGCCATATGAATCCGCGAGAGACCGCGAGGAAAGAGATCTGCGAGCGAACAGATGTTTGAAACGAGCTGTCGAGGACTCGCTAGTTTCTTCCGAGCTCTCTCTTTTTCCTTCCTTCGTCTTCCTTTTCTTCCGTTTCTCTCCTCCCCGTAAATTCCAATCTTCACGCTTTTAATCCTGTATTTCGAGATCAAAATTATTCCGTCTATTTTTATTTTATTACTCTATCCATCAAAATTGTTCCATCTATTTGTATTACTTTCGAGAACAAAGATTTTCTTTTTCTGGTTTTCTCTTCTTCGCGCTTTTTTTAGTCCTTTGGGCGAGTCCGCGAGACACTACTACCACTCCTTCGTTTCCTAGACACTCGAATGAGAAATATTCTTGAATTTATTCGATCGATTTATCTATCTCGAGAATCGTAGTCTCTTTCAGTCAGTCCTCAAGTTAATTTCATTCCATTATTTCGTCCTTGCGCGCGCGCGCGCGCGCCAAAGAAAACAAACGTCTATTTATCCGTCGTTCCTTTTTTTCCTCCTCCCCCCCCCCTCCCCTCCTGTGTACTCTCACGCATTCCAGGTTGACGCAATCGATCGAAATCGGAAGGCACAGCGATCCAACCAACAAACCACATCTGATACCTGCCACAGCATCGTTTACCCTAACGTCCCTTCGATCCTCGATCGCTTACCTACTTTTTACCTTCGGCGCGTCGTTCGTGTTTTCGTACGTGACTTCCAACCGTGGCTCGTTTCCGTCACGAAAGTTGTGAATCAAAATATCGAGGGGATAGCGACTCGATCCCTCGCGCTTTACAGCCTATAAAAAAATATTTTGTCTCTCCGTATCCTCTCGTATTTTCCTCTCGCATCGTTAATCTTTGTCCGTTGTCGGCGCGAAGTGAAATTTCAATCGAGAATCTCCGCCAACGGGAGAGGGAGAGGTAAAGAAACTTTGTTCGAGAGAAATCACGAAATCGTAGCAATCGTACTATCGAACGCAGAATTATCCTCACTGTTTAGGAGAAGCCGGGAGAAGCTCGATGATTGCGCAAAGAGGGAAATTCGTTTCACGCGTCCCGGACAGCTCATACCGCGACGCATTATGTATTTCACAGTGCATAAGTCCAGCAGCTGTTTGGAATCTCTGGCGAACGGAACGGAACTGTGACGCCCCGTCGCGTTTCTTGGATCTCGGTGAAAATTGCTCGATCGTTTGTACGTACGCGCGAGTATAGGCACGTACCTTGAGAGCTGGGCTGAAAAAACTGGAGACTTTCCTTATAGAACGGTCGCATCGCGCAAGAAAAAAAAAAAAAAAGAAAGAAAGAAAAGAAAGAAGAGGAGAAAGAAAATAATTTTCTCCCGGATGGAGATTTGTCGCGAACGAATTCCTGCAGTTCCGACAAAAACGCTGCAAGCTTGCGCAAACTTCTTTATCGACCGCGCTCCACGGAAAAAAAGAGAAAAGGGGGGAACTTTGGAGGACTTTGGAGGACTTTGGAGATTCGAAACGAAACGAATTGGTATCATCTTTTAACGCAAATTGCCAGAAGATAAAGAAACATCGATATTCGTCGTTGAAGCGGAGTAGTTCACTTCGTAAGAAATTCAAATGAAGAGATAGCGTGCATTAACGCGTGTTTCTGTCGAAACTGTTGTAACGTAGTTATTTCGTCGAAATAACTACAGAGTGGCCACTGAAAAACTGAAGGCTTTTGAAAGAGCCAGGTGCTCACTTGTGAGCAGGGAAATGGTGGTCATTGATTATATTTCCAAATAAAATAATAGAAAATTAAAAAGACACGTGTTTGTATTAGATATTTTTGTCTTTCAGTAGACCACTCTGTACATATGACGATCCGATTTTGTTATCCGACGAAGATATCGAAAGATGAGATATCAACTTGTAACTCGGAATGGATGGAATTTGTACAATTTTCGACCGCCGTCCCGAACGACCATCCGATGGAAAGGAGGATCGAAATGGAAGAAGAGGTCGAGCCTCGAGTTCGTAGTTAACCGATTACAGTAACCACGGCGCAAAGTGTGCACTATCGACGAAATATGCAGTAATTAAAGATGCGCGGGGAGAAATGCACGCGCATTACGCTACGGGTCGTCAACGGGCACACTCTCCCGGCTAATGGGCCGAGATATTAATTATGATTCATTCCGATAGTCATCAGATTAATGCACGCCGGCACGGGTTACCATCCCAGCAGCGGAGGCTCGCGCCGAGCCGCCAAGTCCTTCGAGAGTATCGCCACAAGTGCGTCCTAATGCCTCAGCCCGTCTCCCTCTTACCTTGCCGGCCTCTCATTTCCATATTACATACCTCGTTTCTCTTATTAATTTTGTCTTGCGGCTCAGCTCGCGCTCGCGATCCGGCATACTTGGCCGTCGCTATCTTCCAGATACCGCGGAGGACTCGAGGATCGAGCCCTCTCTCACGATCTCTGCTCTTCCCTCTGTGTCTTTCTTTTATCTCGCCACGTCTCCTTGTCTCGAGACTTGGCGCGAGCAACAGCAGCTAGGCTCCGTAGTTTTCTCTCTCGTCTCTCTCTCCAATGCGTAACTCGATGTTGCGTGTAAATATTATGGAAAGTCCAAGGATACTTGGAGGGCTCTTGTCCGCCGCTCAAGGTTCTAAGCAAATATCCAAGTGGCACGGCAAATAACGCGCCGCCGCTCGCTACCGCTCTGGCTGATCCAACGGAACGGATGCACCGAGTCCGCGAGTCCGTCAATCACCGGTCAAAGGTCGTCCAGGACTTTCCATAATCCATCGATGACTAGTCGCCAGTTTGTTTGACTTTGTTGTGTCGTTGTGTCGGGCGCACAATGCTGCGAGAGGTGTCGCGTTATGACACCGGTTTGACGCGTTTTAGTATTTGCTCAATATTTCTTCTTCTTCTTTTTTTTTTTTTTTTGTTTTAAGAAGACTCTGTTTGGTCGTCTTCTTGAAAGCGAAGGAAATTTACAGATTGTGGTAATTCGTCGTTCCTTTCGCGCGATTTCAAAGTTTCTCGCAATTGTGCTTCTAAACATAAAACGTGCGAATCAATTTACGTCAGAGGGATAAAAAATACGTATAAATAGTAGAGCAAAGACGCGCGAAGAAATAATTCTTTCAACGACTCTCTTAGATTATATTTGCAAAAGGGGTGAAAGTTCGCCACTGCGTGAATCACTTGCTTCTTCTTTTTGAACTTGCCAGCGCCAAGATATTTAAATCGTTCTACATTTCTGCTTGTGTTTTCCATCAGCGCCCCGCGGCTGTAATTACTATCGCACTCTGATGCGCTTAGGTTCTCAGGCCGCTTTCTGCAATTCCTCCTCGCCTGGTTTTTTAATTATTTTATTATTTTTCATACTCTTATTATTTACTACTTTTTGTTATTTTAGTACTGCTTTTAGGCTCGTTTCTGAACTACGTCCGGGGAAATCCTCGAGCCAGAACGCGATAAAAAGCCACGTCGGCCCGTACTGCCAGGTTAAAGGTACAAAGACGACACTAGAGGCTCACAAAGGATAAGTAGGCGACAATTTGTAAAGATTGCCCACTTAATTAGGATTTAAAGTCTGTGGGAGGTCCTTGTTCCCCGTCCCTGTCGAAACCGCGGACAATTTCAAGGCTTTTATCCTTTCACCGTCGGAAATGGAAATATTTTCACTGAAAAGCCATCGAGTACCTGTCCGATCCCTCGAGCGGGTCGATACCTGCAAGCCTCACCAACGCTTCACGTTCTGTGGTTAAACTTCCAGTTTCCGCAGACACGAAAATCGTGGGACTTTCTACAGTTTCGAACGCGTCGTTCGTCCTCGCCAATTTTCAACGTGAAACAATAGAAAAGAGAACAAAAATTTCACGTGTCGATCCTAAAAAACTGCCGTTTTTTTATCAATTTCGTTTATGACACTTGGCAGTATAAAAACGATCTTTTTGTCAAGTTGTACGCAAATGTTAAAACGATTGGGATACGCCAAGGGATTGAAAACATCGAGACACTGTTTACTAGCGTTAAACAAATTTTCGTACCTCAATTTCACGCAAAAAGAAAAGAAAATCGGAGCAAAGTGAAATAATACAAAAGGACGAAAAAAGTGATTTCAACCCCTTGACGTATGTACAACGACGTCATGCGTTCCCTAAAAAAAAAAAGAAACTTTCGAATCGCTAATTTGTTCTTTCATCGTTTATCAATATTAACAAATATAAAAATAATTCTTGTCAAGTTACACGCAAATGTTGAAACGAAGAATAGACATCGTTTCATTCGTTATTAATTCGTAACGTCAAAGGGTTGAAATCGAGGCTCTGTTCGCTAGCGTTAACAAAATTTTTGCTACCCCGGTTTGTGGCGACGAATCTCTTCACAACGACGAGAAACAAATAGAGCACAGTGTTGAAACGTACCTTCGTTCGAGCGTTCCCTCAGTCGCTCTCGTCTTTCCGAGATTGCATAGCGTCTGCGAAAATTATTCAAATCTCGCGTCTTTCCCGCGCATAAGAAAAAAAAAAGAAAAAAAAGAAGAAAGAGACGACACAGTCACGATCGAAATCAGTGTAGGTGGTGCGACTTCCCCCCGTTCGAGGTTGGCTTGGAGAGGAGCGCGAGCACGAGGAACGCGAACGAAGAATAAAAACCCGACTACGACGACACGTAAGAGAACGCGTAACACGGTGGCAGCCGAGTGTAACAGGTCGTATTTTACATGCGTCTCGTCTTCTGTATCTCGGCGTACCGGTAACAAGTAGCAATTACAGGTGAGTGAGGTCAATGTTAATACGACGGTCGCGTGAGAGAAGAGTTCCAAAAATGATATGGTTCGCGAGCCGGCGACACCGGTGTCTTCTTGCGTAATCCCTCTTTTATTGTACGATACGCGCATAAGCGTGCATCCTTCTGTTCAGGCAAAGGTCCCGGCATCTACGGTGGGCATCTACACACGTATTAATTCAGCTCGCTCATTACTCGTATTGAGGAGAGTCCTGCTCGCCGCTTGGATATTACGTGTCCATCGTAATCACGGCTTTACACACTTCCACACTAGAGGCAAGGTCGCCGGATCCACTCCTACGTGTATTTGTATGTGTGTGTGTGTGTGTGTGTGAGTGAGTGTGAGACTGTCTTTCTCATCTCGTCCTTTTCTTCTTCTTTTTTTTTTTTTAATCTACAAAAAATGAATTTAGGTCACTGCAGGAATAGACTCTGGCATTCGCGGAATAATTAACTTCAACGAACGAGTTCGATTCGCCGAGGATTATCACCGAGATCAACGAGCGCCTGTGTTCTCTTTGTACTTTGTATTACTCGCAGTAACGCATAAACATCGAACGCGGTTTAATTATTGATTGAAGTGCGACGTAATGGCACGTTCGCTCGAATGTGTGTAATTTATCTGTCAAACGATGTTGGACTACTTTTCAGTCTTCGGACGTTTGAGCCGCGATTGTCGCAAATCGAAAGATTACGTAATTATTTACCACGCATATTTACGACCACAACGCGTAGTTCTCTAACCTGTATGCATGCGTGCGCGCGCGTGTGTGTGTGTGTACCTGGAAAAGACCTTCGTCCACAACGAGATTCCAACATTCTGAACTGGCTTGATGCTGCTCGACGTTGCTCTGCGAGTGAGGCTTGACGAAAAACTGCTGCACGTCATTCATGTGTGTCTCTGATTGCGGTCGAACGCCACTTCCGGTCCCCCTTCGACGAAAACAATGTACTCGAAGATCTCTTCTTCCCGAGCCGAAGCGATCGAAGATTCGTCCAGGTTAGCCGTTGGCCATCGCGAACACGCACCAAACAGACATCTATCTCTACCTCTATCTCTCCCTTGCGCCCTCCAGTACTCGCAGGGTGGCGGCAATGGTCGCGCGACGAATACGACTTTTCATCGCGCGGAATCCGTCACGAAGCACGCACTTTCCCGACCTCTTGCAACCGTCACGGGAGGATTCGGCGACGAAAGTCTCTTCGATCCAAGTTCTTCTTTCCTCGAGACGCCCCCAAATTTATTCGTACACCGAACGACGCGCCGAGTCCGCAATCGATATGTTTTTATTTCAAGCTCGGACACTTCTCTTTGCTACAACGGGCCCCCGTTCGTCGAAACGCGCGATTCGATCCTTCGCGACGAAGGACTGGATTTGCAACGAGAGACGCGGGATGGAGGACAGCAGGAAGTTTTTCAACCAACTT
>KQ435694.1:801387-824062 GCA_001276565.1 Melipona quadrifasciata | reverse complement strand
AAAATAAATAATAATATATATTAAAATAAGATATTCTATTATTAATGTATATTACAATAAGATATTAGAATATATTACAGGGTGGGCCAAACGTTTCTTCCCACAAAATATCAAAATACAAGGGAAAGAAACTAATTTTATCAATTTAATCCGTTATCAAAATTACGGATTTACTTCAGTAGGAAGTAATATTTGGCCCATCCTATATAATAAGATATGATATTAGAATACTTAAATATCGTCATCACATGTTCTTGATGAAATAAATCTGGCAAGAAAGAAAAAAAAAAAAAACGAAGAAGAAATTGTAAATCAATCCAAAGTGCATATTTAATCCGAACCGATCGTCACCACGGTGTCCGACAATTTATCCGCCGCAATGGATACGTGATTAGCCCCCGGTAAAATTATTTATTTGTCGCGCGTACGCACAATTCCGCGCGGATCAATCGGAGAAATCGTTCGACGATTACGGGGGAGGGGTAGGTTGGCTCGTAGCCATTAATCTTTGGGCATCGTTATCGGTGATCGGGAATTTTAACACGACGCGACGCGCGGGGATAACGGGGATATGTTTCCGCGCGAGGCTCGGCCACGGGACGACGGTTTCGAACATTACTTCGCCGAGCGTGTAATTTGATGTGCCGCGTCGTAGGAGAAAAGAGAAGAGAAGAGAAGAGAAGAGAAGAAAAATGGAGGACGCGCGAGGACGAGGAAGAGAGTGCCCAGGGTTGCGGGAAGCGTGGGTGTGCGTACGGTGTCGGCCATGTTGAAGAAACAGCGGGATACCCGCCGCGCCCACAGCCGGCCAACGAGCTAGTCTCTCCTCCGCGAGTCGAATCGACTTCGGTTCGACGTGTCGGGCTCGCGCGTTTCACCTGGCACCGCTGGCACTCGCGCGCCCCGACGACACCGACGCCTTTAATTTTTATTCGATTAGCCACGCGGCAACGTACGAGGCAAAGAAACACACCGACTCGACAGCTTTCTACCTACGTGTATGTGTATCCTCTTCTTTTTGTCCCCTGCGTTACGTCAATGAGAGAACGAAAACGCGAAGAAGCAGTATCGGTGTATCGACGATACGTTGTAACATTCGGACGCTAAATGTTACCATTTCGCACGATGAAACTCCATTATAAACTTGGTTATAGGAAAGATCTTTCAACGTTTTTACAATTTGTAGCATTTTTGAGAAGAGAAGTATCTTCACGTATTTGTCCAGTACGTAAGAACATTTCAAAATGAAATGAATGGTGTATTTTGAGAATAGAAGCTTCAAGCTTTAACTCTTACAATGGTTACATCCCTTCGTTTCCTAATATGTTCCTCTTTCAATTCTGTAATTGTCATTTTTTTACGCCGATTTGTGACTTGTTTCTTTAACGTGTATATACTTGACTTTAATTGGTCGACAAAAATATGAATAATATAAATAAATGTGAAAATTGCTGCCAACACTGAAATATCCTACATACGAATCATTATAATTTAAATAACGATTCAAATAAATAGATACAATTGGATATATTTCTGTCCAAACTGGAAATTAATATTAATTTTGAACGTCCGTATCTTTTAAGCACTTTTAACAAAATTGTATAATTATTTATAAAATTTCTGTAATGACACATATTTCACAAAATTCTAATTTTTATCTATCGAGAAAGAAATATTACTCGTTATCTAATGTTTGTGAAGAGTCACGATCAAGTTTGAAGTATCTGTGCACGATTATATCAATGAACCTCTCATAATGCTTCAATTTACGATTGTGCTGTAACTGGCTTTTAGCTGTGTACAGCACGTGCCGTTAACAATTACGTAACAATCACCTGCATACTATTTTCTGCGCAACAATTCGCCAATTAGATAATAATGACTGGATTGAAAAGCAAGAATTTCTAGATTTCTTAAAAAATATTAATGTCCAACAATGGTAGGTACAACAGATAACCCTGTTATCCGTAGAGTATCGTCGACTCTTACGATCGGCGGCCATTACGCGCGGCACGTTTAAAAAATAAGGCTCGAAATAGAACAACAATCTCCGGTATCGTGACTTCGCCGCTTTTATCTTGATTAGTTATCTCGAGAAAGAACATTCTCGCTCGGTCGATTGTTTCCTCGCGTTGGAATAACAGGTGCAACGTTCTCCGCCGGTCTCGAATCGATCTGTCTCCTCCCTGAAGGAAAAGACTTCGCTTCTGCGGGACACGAGCCGATGACTGTACGTTTTGTAACTCACTGCATCGAATGTCGATCATACAGCACCGTGATAATGTAATTACTCTCCATTGTCGCCGATGACAACGAGCACAGCCAATCTCTTCTCGGAATAATCGGACATTTCTTCGCGGGAATGACCGGTTATCGATGACACGGTATATCGGATCGTTGCAAAGTTTTGTCGATCTTAGTCTAGAGTATCGCGTAAAAAAAAAAGAAAGAAAACAATTAAAAAAAAATAACGAATTTAACTGCGTTTGCATAAAAAAAAAAATCTGGCGATTCAATCGGCGCCAGAGCGTGAAAAAATTGCAACATGTACGTACGAAGACGTAGTCTTCATCAGATTAACCAAAGCTTTGTTGAACATTTTGTTTGATAAGTAACGGATATTCTCATCAGTATTGGATATTTGCGTCGAGCATTATCTGCGCGGGGAATTAATAACCGACCGATGACTAATTTTTGTATCCTACACCAAACAAACCATCACTTTAATTAGGCATGTCCCTGATAAAATGATACAACTTTTTTTACATCTGCTTAAACTCCTACCTTTTTTTCAGTTCTGCTTTTATTTTCTTACTTCTCGACCGACTCGCTTCTATTACGACTCGCGCAGCCCACGATGTACATCAGCGTGATTAAGTGTTAGTTTCCCGTGTATCGCGGAACGCGCGATTATCAAAATCGTTCGTATGAAAAATTCAAGGAAACAACGCTCGGATGATAAATGTAAATATACGAAGTCAAAGATTAATTACATCGAACGGTGACTAGCAGAAGTTGGAAAAGTGGCTTGCTGGTAATAAGTAATCTTTAGAAATTTATCGGTAATCTCGTTATGGCATAACGCGCCACCTTTGCCACTCTTTCGACGAGGCTGTTTGTGCACCGGATCCACAGATCCGACAGGGCACGGCGCGTACTTCTTAGTCGGCGAACCTGTCGGGATGCTTTTGCTTGGCTTTTGACGGTAAATAGGCCTAATGGTGGCTCTACCGTTACGTTGACCAGCCTATTATTCTCGATTTTCACGCCACCCCTTTCGTTCCTAGCCATCACCGCATCGACTTTGGTTCCTATTCTGTTAGAAAGAAGAATTATCTATACTTTCTTTTCTGAAGAATTTATTGAAAATTAAAGACAGACTCTCTGAAAGTTTTCTTATTCGCAGCAATTAACAAATTCAATTTCCGCATCCGTTCCGCGTGCTACGAGAGATAGAACAATGTTGCAACGCTAAATGTATAATTTAACGCCGCGATTGTTATCGAGGATATTTATCGAATTAACAAACGTGCCCATTAGATCGAGGATGCGCACAACACTGGAAGTGGGAAGTACAACTAGGCTCGAGAACAATTCTTTCTGCGCTGCTTGACTTTGGCTGTAAATAAGAGGAAGGAACCGTGGCGAATGATGTTCCGCAAATCTGACTTGTTGCTCATAAATTACTTAATATTCGCGTTAGTTACAACCTCGGATATACATTGCGATAGACCAAAGCAGACGCTGACCGTTAATGGGTCCCATGGGGTTACACCTATTGCCTCTTTCCTCGTTTCCCGAGATGAAAGATATATTTCTGCAAAGAACCCTTCCCTTTTCGGTTTTCACGGGTTTCATCTTTTTCGTGGAAAATAATTTCCCCCTCTTTCTTTCTTTTTTTTATTTAGGCTCCAAAAATCTCTGTAAAAAAGAAAACAAAAAGAAAACTGTACAGTTTATTAAGGTTGTGCCATATTATCTGAAGGAATAACTGAAAAAAAAAAAACTGTACAGTTTATTAAGGTTGTGCCATATTATCTGAAGGAATAAATGAAAAAAAACTTTACAATTTATTAAGCTTATGCTATATGCATTTGTATTATTTGTAGGACCAACTAGGAGAAATAAGTAACTAGGAGAAAACTGTACAGTTTATTAAGGTTATGCTATATTATCTGAAGGACTAAGTGGAAAAAAACTTTACAGTTTATTAAGGTTATGCTATATTATCTGTAGAACTAACTAGAAGAAAATTTTACAATTTATTAAGCTTATGCTATATGCATTTATATTATTTGTAGGACCAACTGGGAGAAATAAGTAACTAGGAGAAAACTGTACAGTTTATTAAGGTTATGCTATATAGAACTATATTATCTGTAGGACCAATAAGGACAAGTAAGTAACTAAGAGAACACTTTATTAACTTTATTAAGATTATGCTATATTATCTGTAGGACTAACTAGAAGAGTAATAACTTACAGTTTACTAAGGTTTGCTTCAGCAGACGTTTAAGGGCAAGAATAATTTGTACTTGCTGAGATTCTTTGTAAGTTCAGCCCTCTGGGGATCAGTAAGAGAAAGTAATTTTCATTCCGATCGCTAGATCACGCTTCACACGTTAACGACTTTTAAAATAATCGTTAAAAAATCGTTTCTCGATCGAGGTTCAACTGACAATGAGGTTCAATGAGCAGCGTAGGTTCATTTCGCAAGGCGCGCGTTATATTTGGGAAACGCCGCGATAAAAGAGGTCTGGAATCGTCTAAAAGCGATTTGAAAGTTGTATTCCTGGTTAATGAATTTCACGCGTGAAAGACGTGTCGCGTCCATTTAGCTGAGAGCTGAACTTCAATGTAAAAATCCACGAGAATGTTGTTTCGGACGGACTTTTCATCTGATAAAGTTTCATCGAAGTGTATTAAAATATACCAAAAAAAAAAAAAAGTGTAGGAAACGAGTCTGTGCGAGTACGTAGACTCGACTCGGAAAATCAGAATACAGTCGTACAGGCGTCTGAATAATCCCGCGTCGAGGAGAATTCTAATCAATTGCTGTGCACTGAGAGGACGTTCTTCTTGAAAAAAAGTGTCCCGTTAGGTAATTCAAAAGTTGGATTTCCAGGTTGATTAAAAAAATTGAGCAACTTTCTAAAGAGCGAGTACAAGTCTCCTCTTGCGTAGAAAGAAAAGAAAGAGAGAAAAGAAGAAGAGAGAGATTCAAAAGCATAAAGCATTAATTTCCTGGTTTTAATTAATGCGTCGTGCACGCAGCCGTACAGTAATGGCGGCTGAGCCGTCGTACTACGAAGAGGGGATAAAAGAGGGGGAAAAGGGAGGCGCGGCTAAAAGGGGAATTTGATTAATGATCCTGCAGGATCTGGGACGCGAGGAGGAAGAAGGGGAGAGGAAGAAGAGAAGGGGGAGGAAGCGTATCCTGGGGGACGCCTGTCTTGCCACGGAGCACCGATCACTACCAGAACATACCTCCACTCTACGGAACACATTTTTCAGATTTTTTCCCCGACGTATACATATATTTTCGAAAAAATACAATTCCGTTTTTCCTAGGTTACGCGGGACGAGAAGGGGAGATATGTATGCAATGCCTCGCATCCGCGAGTAAGTTTGAAAATGAAATTAGAGAATCTGGTTTTCACGTTGTCGATCGATGACTGAATGACTGAAACACAGCAATTCGTTTGTTTTTATATTGTGTGTATGGGACGAGAAGGAGAAATATATAACCGCATCACTTGCACGTAAGTTTCAAAATAAATTAGAGAATCTCGTTTTTATCGACCGTTCTTGTTTAACGACTTGAATATTGAATCTGCTAATTGATAATTATTCCAATTATGACGTAAGCCACCCAAGAAATTGCACTTTTCGAAGAATCTCTCCATTTTGTCGAACGAATCGTTCTATAACAAAAAAAAAAAAAGCAGGAAAAAGAGAGAGAGCAAGATCGATGAAGGGAAAAGGACGTCGGTAGGAAGATCCGGCGGTCTTCGGCTGACCGAAGAAAAATAGTTTGGTTATCGACGCGAGTCTGGAGCCAAACCAGCCCCTATCTCGTGTCCCATCGACGTATCATCAATGTAATTCGTATAATGTATCCACGCAACCCGAGCCAACCCACAGAGGAGAGAAAGAAGGAGAGAGGAAACGGGAGGGAGGAGAGGGCGAATGCGTATATACGCTCTTGTGTTGTGGGATACGTATATCGGCGAGAGGCAAAAGCAGCGAGGGGCGGTGCGTGTACAAAGGGAACGCCGGCGATGCGATGCCGTCACGAACGTTCACCCCAACAGGGGCGTATCTCTCTCACTCTCTCTCTCTCTCCCCCTCTTTTCTCAACCCCTGTACCACGCGATGTATCCCGAGGTGTACCGCCAAGCCCAGTATTATGTATTCCCCGCTTTTTATTCGTATCTCGAAGATGCGCGTGTACGTACCGTTGATCGTAGATGAAACAAGAAACGCGATGCACGATAATTTTAAGGGGAAGGGGAAGAAAAGAAAAATGCACGCGGCACGACGTCAGAAAGGAAGCTATAAATCTTATTTTAATTATTATCAACGTTATCTGCCATTATCGCGCGTGCTTTTCAAGTACACGCCTTTGACTTGTCCCGTGTCAATGTCTGCGATGCGTAGAGCATAGAATAAAGCATCATGCGCACTGTCGGTATAATAGGGCGCGAATAATTGCGAAAAAATCTACGTTTTTATACAGGTATACGTGTTTCGCGAAAACCCGGTCACCTTCTTTATCTTCTCTATTAGTGATACTAGTAAAGAAGAGAAGAACTATTTTTTTTTTTTAAATAATGTCTCTTCCCAAGGTCATCGGTCATTTTTTTACGCAGGAAACGTGTATCTTTTCAGCTCGTAAAATACATTCAAATATGCTTATCTGATCTAAGAATTTCAAAATTCTTAAATTAACGCGAAACTTACGTTAGCGAGCGAGATTCCAGATTAGGACGACAACAAAAGTGATCTTGAGAGCGCAAGCAAACACTGCTGCTCGTTGCTGTACCGGTAAAGTGAATAGAAAACTTGCACAATCTTCCGTGAAATTCGCAATTACGCGGAGCTAGATTTTATTTGACTTTTATTTTACGTAAAAAAAGAAGTCGAAACGAGTTGACTTCTTCTAATCGCCGGAGAAATTCCTTTCCCTTACGAACGACGTCGAGGTGAATCGAGCCTAAGACGTGGTGGTAGGAAGTTCGGTTCTCTCGATTTTCTATGCGCGGCGTTACTTTTTTCCCTTCTCTCGACATCGGTCTTTGACATCTTTGACGGTTCTTTGACGATCATTAATAATTAACGTCCCTCGGCTTCTAACGAACGCTTCCCGGTTCGAAAACCCGGTAAAAAAAAAAAAAGGACGCGCGGTTTTTGATTAAATCGACGAGATCCGTAGATCCGAGCGATGGGAGAATTTTTCGCCGAGGTAGCGCGCGATCGGTTCGAAGACTTGTAATTACGCGCGGAAGAAAACCGGTCTTGCGTCCAGCGATTTCACGACGGACGCCTTCGCTCTGGCTATGGCCGCCATTAGCGCAAATAAGATTCCGAACTGTCAGGCTAGTCCAACTAATCACCTCGCGTCTCAGCCCCCTCTCTTCGGTAACGAAGCAACCTTTTCGAAAGTGTTAATTATTTGCGCCTGTCCTACAATTCATCCGCCACGACAATTTACCGACGACGTTCTCTGTTAATTTGAGTTGCTCGACGTAGGCGGCACTCGCCGCAAACATGGCGGGAATTTCCAACGAGCAACCCTATCCAGCGTGTCTTTATCCGTCTATCTGGATCTTTTCGATCTATCTCGATGCATCTTGTGACTTTTCGTTACGAATGGTGAGCATCGAAGTTGTTCTTCACTGAAAGTGATTTTAGCGGGGGTAACCTAGAAAATCGGGTCTCTTCAGGTGCAACGCTGATGCAACGAAAATTAGCGATTGGTTGATTGGGTCACGTGATTCGCGAGGGGGCGTGGGGTAGACCTCGAGTAGGAATGGCGTTGTAATTATTTGTTTTCTATCGATTCAAATGTTTGCATATTAAGGTCGTCTTCATCTCCTAGTCGGAACAGTTGCTTCTGGGCCTTTCGGTGAAACGAATCGTACTACACAAGTCGTGCAGTTTCTTTTTCTCCTTTTATTGAAATTATCCAGATAACACGAACCACGGTGGCAATCGCGACTATCGGGGCGGTCGAAAGCGTGGAATATCCGAGAAACTGTAGAAACGAACAGATGTTAGCGGTGCTTTGATTCGTCGTGAGAATCAAACGGGGAAGCGTGCACAGTCTATGCAGCGCGCGTCCGCCGCGAAGGAAACTGCAATTCACGATGTAATCTCTGGGGAACGGGCATCGATCACACCGGGGATCTTGCTCCGCGTCAAAATATTTCCAGAGACATTCTGTACGCCCGATGGAAAAGCAAGTTCGCTCGATTCCATCGGAAGCTGGAACCGTTAAATTTTGAATTTATATCTCTCCGTTGTTGGACGACCAAGAAAGGGAATCAGACGGGACAGAAGAGTCTCAATCCCTCGGGAATCGGGGTCAATGAAGAAGAAGAAAAAAAAAAGATTTATTCTACATTTCCTTCTATGCGCATGATTACGACAGAGCTGGTACTCCTCTACGGTCACACAGTTCTACTTGAAGTTTCCCTTATTCCTTCTGCTCGAGCTAATTGGTCACGACAGTCCAATTAGCTCAACGTTTACTTGTACTTGTCTTTCTCACTTTGATACTTTAATCCAGACCAAAATATTAATTGGAATAATTGAACAAGAATTTTATCGTTTGAATAATTTGAACTACGAATGTTCATAATAGTCCTTTCTGGGAAGTACTTGTATTTGCGAGCAGATCTTTCCCCACACGAAGCACACGAAATGTCAAGTAAGAAGAAAAATTTTGAACGCGTCTAAAAAAAAAGCTCAGTGTTCTCGTAAAAAAATTCTTATATTTTTCCAAGTAATAACTGACAAAAAAAATTTTGCGGACAAATTTTTGTCGAGGCCCGAAAAATCTGAAGGGTTCAATCGTTCGTTGTTTTTAACCTGTGTTTCACCATTTCGAGTAGCAAAATTCGACTTACTTGTTAGGTATACGTTCTACCTCTCCGTGTATCGATGGACAAGGAAAAAAGGTTACAAAAAAGAAAAAAAAAGTGAGACGGTGGAAAGAGGGGAGGGCGCGCGAGACGAAGAAAGAGCCCCGAGAGAAAGCAAGATGGACGTGACTGGTCGTAGCTGTGGATGATGGCCCTTTCTTATCGCGTAGAATAGTTAGAAGGCGTAGCAAGAAGGGCCGAGGAGCCGATTGACAAATGAAGAAGACGGCGTCCCTTTGAATTTATAGGCTATAAAGGAGTGTAAACGCATCCGGCACGAATCAGCCGAGTACGCGACGCGACGCGGCGAACGCACGTCGCCGAGTTTCGGGCTCACGGCGTGTCGATTAAAAAAATGTTAACGAGCCGGATATGGCTGACGGCAGGAAGGTTAAGGCAAGAATCGCAAATCCACTCCGCGAGAGTTCGATAGGTCGGCGCAGCTTCAAGCAGTTGGACGGACAGCCGATTGACGGAAAGAGACACCGACGTGCCGGATAATATCTACGATAGAACGCCTGCATTATGCCACGCCAGACTCCAGTTGTAAAACTGTCTTTGTTCCCGTCACCGTAATTACCGACTAATCACGGATTTCTCTCGATTTCTTTCCAATTCCTTTCTAATCCGTTGGTCAGCGAGAATTGCTTCGCGGAATGTCGAAAATCTTGGCTTGTAAAATTAATCAACTGTAATTCTACCTCACCGTAGATTAACCATTGAGTTATAGGTTTTTTTTTTTTAATTTTCGAATAATATATTACCGTAGAATGATAGAAAAAGAATTTTTACAGATACGACACAATCGATACAATCGTTGGGAACACGATTAGTTTTGTCATCAACGAACGCGATTAGTTTTGTGATTTGCGAAAAAGAAAAGAAACTTTGAAGCGAAATTGAACTTTTCTCCTTAAAAGTATTGTAAAAGTCGAATGAGGCGAAGGCACGTCGGGGGACGTGGTACGGTCCTGACTTTCTTTTCTATGTTTTCCCGCGGCACTTTCCTACCAAAACTATTCCAATGTCATTAGTCATTGCCGCAACATTTCTTCCCGAGACGAATGGACGCAAAACTATTCTACCTACTTTGTTCGCGATAGAGGGTGGTAAAGGTGTTTATGGTAATCTTACACAGAAATTCTTGGTAAACTGTCAAAGCCGGTCTGTCATAACCCATCATTTTTCACAATAGGCTACATCAAAAATTTCGAGCCACAACAACCGGGAGAAAAATTAATTAATCTGAGAACGTTTGACGCGACAATAGCCATGATTGTCAATCTGAAATACGCTACGCATTTTTTCCTAAATTCTAGCGCTTGACAGAAATTTTTTACCTTGGTTAATATTAATAATAACTTTACTACTATATTTTTCACTTCGTCGAACGGAGAACGAAGGTAGAAAATAGAAAGACTGAAAATACGATGTATCTTGAGCGAGCGTAGATAATGTACCACGTGTTATGCCAAGCAAGGTACAATTCTGAATCGTTTCAGAGAACAAGCCCTGACATATTGACAACAACCTGATACGAGACCACCTTTGCTACACCGAAGTGTTTATCTTCCCTGTTATCTTGAAGCTACTATAATTTGTCAAACCAAAGCTGACATAACCTAAGGAACGATCCTGATTACTTGTTCGGTTTTGATTTAGGTTCCTATGATGTCACGCTGTAAAGCATTGATATTGTTACAAAACTTAATTACTTTTAGTTAATTAATTTTTTTAATGGCGAAACGCCAATTAAAACATTTATTCTAGAAGGAAAAAGTGTAAAAAAAAGCTACAAGTTCAAATGCATTTGGATATATTTTAGCGTCGAAATTCGATATAGGAATCTGCAGTATCTTATGTGCTTTCATCGCCACCTATTGGAGCTGTATTAACGCTGGATGGCAACTCGGGTAAATTATGCGGAGAACCATCGAACGGTAACTCATAAATTTATGGAATCTGTTCTGGTATGACGATTAAAATGAACGAGTGATTAAAAAAAAAAAAAAAAAACGACATAAAATAACTTTAAAATAAATTTCACAAATGGGTTTCCTTGACAAGGAAGATGTCTAAACTTTTTTTTACCCTACATTTCTTGTATTTATTAAAAAACAAACCAACTTAATCAAAATTGTTGATGCGTGTGTTTGCGTAGCTCGTAGTTAATAAAAAATTACTATTTAATTAGCACTTCAACACTGCAATAACGCAACGTTTACAAAAGAAAAAAAAAAAAAGAACAGCGTAGACACGTTTGAATGATGGATAATTTGAATTTTAATCAACGATTTAAGTATTAGAAACACACGCGGAGTGTTAAAATCGAATATATTATCAAAGTAAATCACGCGACAGTACAAACGAAGAACTTTAACTCGCTGCATTACAAGTTAACTTATCGGAATTTATTTTCTTTTTAAAATTTATTTTAACTTGTTAAAAATTAAAAAATTCAGTTAAACGTTAAGTTATGGTAAAAGCATTGAAAGAAGGAATGCATTTTAAAATCGGTGCAACGTCGATTCGAATTTATTATGAATATTTTAATTTTTTAACTAGATACTTCAATACGCAACATGTAGAAAAAGTCACAAGCTCTCCACTTTATGCCCGTACTTTATCTATTAAATCTCAACTATACAAGTAGAACTTTACTCAATCTAGTCTGTTAAACCAGCAGCGATAAAACTATAGTCAAACTATTCTACTAGTCTGTACTGCAGACTTGGGTGTACAGCAGTAATCAACTGTTATATAATGTTAGTTGATGTAAAAATGATGCGATATACTTCAGACACGCAACGTAAAACATAGCAACAAAAAGTTACGAGGTAAATCTTTGTAAACTGATACCATGAAGGTAAACCAGAAAGGACATATTATCGTTTCGCTTTTATGATAAGTTGACAAATGTTTACAATCAAAAGCAAATACGAAGAAATCGGCAATTAAAACTCGACAAGAAAACATGTTTAACCAGCTACGTAAATACACATTTTGTCAAAAATCATTGTTACCGTTCTGTAACCAAAAGTCACTAAAAAATCACGACCACTTAATGAAGAAATGTTAGAGTCAAACGATTTAACGTGTTAGAAATATTAAAAAAAAAAAAAAAATTAGTAAAAAATTTTCATGGAACTTAAATTCTAATTTTGTTATTAATTATAAAGTTGAAGAAATTAATTGAATTAGACAGAGGATAATATTTTTGAACAGCGCGTATTGAATTTTGCAAAGATAGAAAAGAATGATGACATAGAAAATAAGAAACCAACTTCTAATGGTGAAAAACCGTTTGATTCGCACTAGCACAATGATTCTAATCAACGATTCATACCAGGAAAATACACTGTTGCGCCATTCTACGAACTGGTGATGATAAAAAGAAAAAAATTTCAAGTCTCAAAATAATCTACTGAAAATCGCAAAAATTGCAAGATCAATTGATTCCAAAGTAAGACTCGAGCAGAAAATTTAAATTAATAAAGAGAGAATGTATTTGCGAATATCTTGTTTTATTTGTTTAATAATGCGTTGATACTAAAATTGTAGGGGCTAAGAGGATTTAATAACAAGGCGTTAGATTGTAGCAATCGATACCATAAAATTTAGATTGAAAATTCATCCAGGGAAAAGAAAGACGAATAAAATAAAATAAATAGATTTGAGTTCAAATCAAGAAGATCCTCACGATCCTTTCTGGAATACTGTATTTAACTCCATGTTTGTCGGCTCTTTCGGAAGACTGTTTTTTTTAATATTGAATAAATTCTCTCCCTCTATATATATATAGTACATGTATATATAAAGTACAGATATTTGGACAATTTTCGCGATAAGTCTATTGAGGCTAACAGCTCTGTCCTTCGTAATATCTCTCCATTGAAAAGTGAGGTTATGATACGTAATATATACCTCCATTTAATTACTCTAGCAAAAATGATGTTTTCGTATTCTCGTTTTCTACGCGACTCACTACAAAAGAACTCTATAAAATTTTTCAATTAAGCTTGATCGTGCTTGAAAATCGGAATGTCCATCACGTTTTCACGTCAAAAGTTTTGTCTCAAATAACGAGTTTCGCTTTACGCTTTGTGAAAATGGTCAAAGTTTAATAAAGGTCGTTCAATTTCTTTGCACGTTTTGTTTTAAATTTCAACGTCGAGTAGTAACGTTTCGACGTTAAATAATAAATACTGATAGTAAATAACGGAACAGGCTGATAAAAAGCTGTTAGCTTTTGAACGTCTCTTACCATCTTAGGCATCACGGTGAAGTTAGGATATTCGGTATAAATGTGCAGAAGTATGTCAACCTTAATTAAGAGATGTATCACTGCGAGAATTTTGTTTCCGGTTTACGCACTGTAGTTAAATTTCACCGGTGCTGGGATGCGTGCGGTACGTCACCGCTATTTTAAGTTGTTTCGACGAAACTCACGGCTTTTACCCGAACACTTTTACACACAGAATCAATTTATTGAGAAAATCAAACACTGCCAATATCGTCGAGAAGGTACGCCGATAATCACACTGACCACTGATCGAAAGTGTATTTGAATGCTTGATACTGTCGATCAAGTAGTATCATCAAATGACTTTGATGACGACGACGACGGGAATGAAGACGATTACGACAGATTGGACTGTGCGTGTGAGAAGATAACAACCAGTACCGGATAGGCATTGGAGTGCTCCTACCCACACCAGAAACTCCGTGAATTTTGCCGTGAGCGAAAACTATGTTTTGGCCTTATGTTGAGCACCGATTATTCTTCGCGGACTTTGATACGAGAGAAAGTTTGAACGTATGGAAAATCCATGGCTAACGCTTAATTAAACGCGTACACCTTCGAACATTCCAACACTGTGGGGCTAGCTTTACTATAAAATGTTGATAAACTCGATCCTCGAAAGCCGCGTCGAAATACTTGCAAAAAGTTTGTATAGTTGATTGAAAATTTGTTGAATTTGCGTAATTAATCGAGAATTTGTCGAACTTGCGCGATTAATTGAAAATTTGCGAAATTTTCGTTGAAAATTTATTAAATCTGTGCAATTCGTTGAAAACGTTTGTTCTCGTATATTTGTGGCTTGGTAAATTGTTTAAACTGTTCAAAACTAGCATTGTACGCGGCTAGCATATTAATGTTGCATATACCAACATGAAACTAACGTTTACACTAACATTATACACTACTGCGAATGGCTTGGAGTTACATCACGTGCTAGCATTATGTTGGTATTTATTATCACAAGTTAGCCACGATAGGGGAAACGATCAGAGAGTGGGAGAAAATTGACTGTGACTTAGAAGACTTCCAGAACAACAGTGTGTAGGTAGCTATGATTAATGGGATTAAAGTATACAATCGAAATCGAAAAATTCGTACGAATCAAGTGTTATTGCTCATACGTTAGAATTTCCATACGCCGTATGCTAATAGATATCTTGGGAACAAAGTTTTTCGATAATTTAAAAGACACTCCATTCTTGATTCAAAGATGGAAATTATCATTTTCGCGAAAGCTAATTACGTGTTTGTCGTTTTCTACTAGGCAACGTTATGTAACTTACTGTTTGAAAATTGTGTTGTGTATAGAATAGAAATTTCTGGAAAAATTGTTATCGAAAATGAAACTTCCGTAAAGATTATTCTTCCGTGTAAGATGAAGTTAGAAAGTCTAAACTTGCACATTTATTATACTCTCTCTCGAATAAGAAAAATTTGGTCTTTTATTTCATCGTAGTATCAATAATTGCTCAACTGTGCTAATTGATAAACAAATAAATATTTTCGTACGAGCTGCGTGAATTATTGTTAATGCTAAATCTTTTATATAATTATATAAAATTATTTAATGACCGTAATATGAAATAACAAGGCCAGAAATTGTGATTGATTTTTATGATAAATTTAAACGACTTCAAAACGATTTAACCGCTACATGGTAACAAAGATACCATTTGTATCAACTGATCGATCAGCCAGATCGATCAGTCGATAAAAAAAACATACTGTCGACAAAACAGAATTATAAACATCTAACCATTGAATGTCAATGATCTCACGTTTATAAATTATATATTCGAATATACTTTGAAAATTTTATAATTATTAAATGCGAAATTGAAACTAAGACAGTTATAATTTCATTTTTGTTTCACTTGTAAAAAGAAAGTAATAATTGGAAAAGGAAAACAGTTGATTCGAAATACACGAGTTGAGGTCAAAAATGCGTGGGCATAATTTGTGAAGGTTACAAGAACATTGCACTCGAAAGAACGGAGCATTTTAGAGCACAGAATGTAGTTATTTTTACAAAGGTTGTTGTGACTGGTTTCGATCTTGTTAACCTTGACTGAGATCTTTTTAAAACATTTTTCTCGAACAAGTTGAGAAATTGGAAAGTAATCAGCAGTTTCTTTTATTATTTACTCTTTTTTTCTTTTCGTTAACATTCTTGCATTTTTTCTTTCATTAACTTGGAACATTTAAGATAATGTCAATGTAACGCGACTGTTTCACAATAACACTCATTTCGTTTTTCTGACTCATTAGAATCTATTTATAACACATCCACTTTCGTTTTAAATTGTAGAGAATGAAAAACATATAATTTAAATATTTTAACAAGAATTTTCATAAATTAAGTTATACTAAGTGCTGCTAATTAAAGGTTTAACAAGAAATAATAAATAATGATATGCTTAATATATTCCAACGTAATTAATACCTTAATATGTCAATTTAGTAACTTAATATCGTTATAACATAATTAAAATTATATTCCGTAGGCATATTTCAAAACTATATTTCATTTCGTATTTATACAAGGAAAGTATTTCCTCGCAGCAACCCGCAATCCGATATAAAAAAAAAAACTTACCACGAATGTTGGTATAAATAAATAACTCATTTTGATCATTTTGATCAGGATTCATTTTTATCACGTAGGAAAGAAGAATATTTATAACGTTTAAATAATGTTCATTACCAAAAGAGGTCAAACTGACAGTACATATCAGAAACAGAAACAAAATAATACAAAATTTATTACTAAATATTATAAAAATATGATGAGTGTAGAATGTTAATGTTACATGTACGATCGAAAATATGTTTTGATTTTTACAGAACTATATCATAAATTCGTCCTGGTTTTATATGTATTTATTATATTTTTATTAATTAAACAAAACGATCTAAATTGTTACTAATTAGATAAAATTCACATTGTCGAAACAATTGCTTCACCTACAGTGACTTATTCACCAACATCTTTTTAATTGTGCTAAATGCTAAATAAAGTTTTTTTATTTTTGTATTAATTGCTGTAATAACGAGCACTATAACGTTCAATTAAGCAGACATACATCATCATGTACAAAAACAGAGATCATTCGCGGCTGTTTCCTCTTCTTTTGCGCCATCTTGCGCGCCGATTAACCGCAATGTTTCCGATTTATTAGTAAATTCTACATTCAAAAAAACCACGTGCGCACAAGTAATCTAAATGCTCGCTTGAGGACAACGCGCATTGCACTAAAAGCCACTGAAACTAGGATACCAACTGGTGGATACGTGCAAGAGAAGGTATGTATTTACCTTTGTTCCTTAACTAACCAACCGGGATCACCAGGGTCATCATTTGCATACCATTACTATGCTGATTTATGAAAATTTATGGATTTCCATGACGCGATCGATAAAACTTTGCGTTTGATAAGGTATTTCAAAATCTTGTTTTTAATTCGATAATATCTCTTCAATCACCAGTTCCACCGTATTCCGTGAAAATATTCCACCAATGAAACATCAATGCACCGAATTTCAATACAAAAGAAAAATTTATTTATTATTTTAATACTTGGAAATAAACGGAATAATTCTCGCGGTATTATCAATTGTTCCATCTTGTGCGAAGGCATATCAGAAAATCTTTATTTCAAAGAAGGAAAACTTATCTTGGTTGCTTTCACAAGACGCACTGATACGAGAACTTTGAAAAAAAAAAAAAAAAAAAAAAAAAATCAGAATGGGGAGTTTTGTACTACGAGATGATAAAATACAAATGATTTACGTTACGATCGTTTTATACAGAGCGGAACTGGTATTTAGGGGAAAGAAAGGAAAAAGCTAAGCCAAAATTTCACAGATAAGAGCCTGATCATAATGAAGACAAATAGAGTGTGGTACTAAAGTTTTGTAACAAAGAGAGAACGACCGTATGTCCTTGAATATTTGAGGAAAACAACCCCTTTATTCGTTGTTCTTTGGCGCGATGCTCCAGTTGAAACGAATGCTTGGATTTAGGTTAGGATTGTACGTGGCGATCGGTTGGTCATAGATACGCTACACGGATGAATGACGTAAAGTAAAAAAATGCGCTTGCGACACTCGTCTTTATAAGTTATAAGTATTACAAATACACTTGCAAGTGATACATCTGATTTCTCTTTTGTTCCACATATAGTACGCAAAACAGACACGCGCGTGGATGCAGCGCAATAGAGAAAAACCCAAATGTGGATGCGCGCGGCAACGTGCCAATTGTGAACGCGTGATGGAAAGAAAGAAATTATTACGAATAATGAAATAACGGTATCAGAGCATCGCAAAGTCTTTCGTTCATCGGTTGCGATTGACAACAACGCCCGAATCTGTCCAGTCTTTTAGTGTAAAAATGAAATTAAACCTACACTATGTTTACTTATTTTTCAATAAATTTTTTAAATAGATGAGCAAAGAGGTTTGTTTTGCGTGCAAATCAAAGTTGTTTACTTTCTTTGTTTGCCAATGCACACGATTTCATTGTAAACCCAATTGCGAAGAAATTTAGGCAATTGCCAAAACAAACGTACGCTGCGCAGAAAAACAACAAATATGTTTCTTGATATACAAATGACAACTAGTTAAAGTTTGTTTAAATCAGAATTGGCCAAAATTTATACACAATGTGTAACAAGTACCTGTTCTTTAGTGAAATAGATCTACGTGGAAATCTGGGATTCCAAAAATGAAAAAAGTTTCGACAAAATTCTATTATTTGTGACAGTGAATCTTTAGCGAATCGCGAAACGTGTCCTTTCGCTATTTTGAGCAAAGATGCACGTGGAACTCGCAGGAAAACATTCGGTTCGACAAAAATTTTCCATCAATTCCCGGACGAATTCGGGTCGCATCTGGCATTTTCGCTTCTTTCTTTTTCACGAAGCCGACCAGAAACACGTTTATATTTCCACACAATTATTTTTGCAATCGAGGCCGTTGCACGAGAATTCACAGGAAATTTTGATGATGCAGTGCCACGCGATAAAAAGAGGTCTGTGATCGCCAACAAGACGCACATGCTTACGACCAAGTATTTATAATTCGTGATCAAAAATCAAATTCACCGGCCGAGGAAAGTGTGGATTATCCCAATCAAAGGAAAAGAAAAGAAAGGAAAAGAAAAGAAAAGAAAAGAAAAGAAAAAGAAATTAATCGCTGTAAACGAAAATGTTGAAACGATGAATTTTCAGAGGAGCGGAAAATTTTTGGAAAAGAGAAAGTTCGAAGTTCTACGAATTTACGGGTTTATCAAATTAATGGGCAAACGAAACAAGTTTTTTTTCATCTATTCGATTCTTATATTAGTAAACTTAGAATAAAAAATGTTAAAATCGTGTGTTCCTTCATCTAGTTCTTTTCAATATATTTGGCATAACACATAGATTAAAACTGTGCAAAAATTTGGCTTGAAATTGAATAACTGCGTTTGCGCTTATATTTCAAATTTTTAATTCTTTAGAAAGTATTTTCCGTTTTCTATGTGCAACAGTAAATACACAAATTGACATGAAATTAATAGGAATTGATAAGGTTGTCCAAAGAGAAAAATGTGTGAAAATCAATCACAATAAATAAGTGATTCTCTATCTATATAATTTATCTAACCGAAGAATATTTCCATAATCCATTTAAGGAAAAATGCAGTCCACAATATTTACATTTAAACGGAATAATAGTTGCATAACTTTTTATGCCAGACTGAGATTTTTTTTAATTTCTCAACTCAAACGTTTGTCGAAATTCATTTAATATTTTAATAAAATATGATTTTAGATAGATAAATTCGATTTCTCTGGAATGTGATTTTTAAACCATAAACATTATAAAAAAGTTTAGAAGTATATTCAAATCTTTGAAAAAATAGAAACGCAATTAGTTGACCTAGTTGACTGATATGGGTGACCTGGATATTCAAGGGCATCGCCAAGAAAAATAGTGCAAATGCTGCTGATGTGAAGCTGATAGAAAAATTATATAATATTTAATTTGTTGATCGTCTGAATTAAAACAAGAACATTTATGTTCTTCCAAATATTTCTTTTTACGCAAGAAATACTCAAATATTTTCTTAATACACATTTCCACTATGTTTACTTGTAATAAAATATTTCGGAAAAAAGTTATCTTTTAAGAAAGTAAGATTTTAATAGTAGCTTTATGAATGACCAAGTGCTTCGATATGTGTAAAATGTCGATAGTATATTAACCTAAAGGAAATATTCTTTATATATATCAAATTCCAAATAACAAATCTCCTTCGTTATATATACGAGATAACACGAGTATTCCGTTTAATTTAAATAAATTTCAATAATCACATCTTTTTAAAATTACGAAGATAAAAGCAAATGAATATTATCGGAAATATGAATTAAAGTGGTTCGGTCGACACAACTAAAAATTGTAAAATTTTTTCGCAGGTCGTTCCAAGAACTCAAAGATACACGTGATAACGTATTTTCGACAGTATGATCGTTGGCACAGTTACGTTGTCTTGTTTTTTTATTACAATTGTATAAAATAATTAACAAAAAAATAATTTTTATGTAAGCATAATTTTTATGTAATTAATTAAATAGTTTCATTGCATAAAATAAAGTCTAAATATTTTGAAAATTTAATTTTTTAAGTTTTTTAATCATATTTATATTACTGATCCAAATCCTCAAACAGTTGATAAAAATTTGTTGATGTAATAATGGTCTGAACAAAAAATGAAAATTTTACATGTTGATTTGTAAAATTTGTGAAATTATCCAAGTTAAATTTGATACTTGTACTGGTATCTTTTACAAGTGAATTAAATATAATAATAAAAACAAAAGTAAAAAATAAAGTAAAAGCTAAACCAAAAGTTTACGTTAAGAAGCTGAAGCAAAAAAAAAATACCTCTTGAGTAAGTTCTGCCGTATTAGTTGGTTCATCAGGACTTTGCGAAGAATTTGATGGATCAGGTGATGTCATATTCCTAGTTGGGTCTGTAGAAAGTGATATACTAGGTCCTGCTATATCAAAATCTCTTCCAGACTCTTCGACGTTTAACAAATACGCATGGATATCATTTAAACCAGAATTTATTCTATTGTATCTTCCTAATGAATTTAAATCTTCAAACAGATCTCTCTCATAATTTAAAAGCATAGAATCTAAATTTTTTGGATGAACAAACATAGGGCGATGAATTATTGTGTGGACATCAGTATGCCATCTAGAACCATTGTTTAGATCTAACGAACCTACACCTATGGTTTGGATGTCCAAACCTAGGTAAGATTCTGGATCCAGTCGTAACAAAGAAAGTAGCAGTGCTAGTTGAAACAACTCCTCGTGGTACAATTTCTTTATACACAACATTTTGTTTGTTTGGTATTTAAATCACTTCCAAGTTGACAAATTTACAAGTTTACAATCCAGATTATTTCAGCTTATCACAATAGTTTGGCACGTTTTGAATTGTTTTATCACAAGGAAACAAATGTTCATGTTAAACCGTTGTTTTTGTCAATGGCTTGAATCAGTCTAAATGTTCCCATAACTGTATGTAATTACAACATATTGGCTGTGAGTGAATTTATATGCACCATTCAACTGTGTTCTTAATTGTTGTACAATGTTGTCAAACACCACTTCTTAAACTTTTGTTTTCCTCTTCAATGTAGCCAATACGGAATTGAAATTAGATTAAGAACAACAGTTTTCAGAGTCCTTGTTGGAGGAACTTATTCGACAGAGTGTCAGAATGGAAATAAAGATTCGAAGCTCTGTTTAAACAAAGTAGAGGTCAGTTACACGAACACAAAAATAACCTCAAAACACACACTAACCACGTCAAACTTCAGTACACGTCGCGCACGTCCTACGCATGCCTCGGATTCGCTTGACAATTTACGGCGATACTTTTTTGAATTAATGCTAACACTTCTTTTCCATTGACACACCACGGCAGTTATGTTAAAAAGCAAAAATTCTCGTTTAATAATAAAAACTGACAGATCCGCGAGCCTAAACCGGGCCTAAAGCTGCCTTAAATTCGTTTCCATTAACTATTCGAGGCATGCGACAAGCGCCAAGTACCTCCTTTTTCAAATCATTTTGGTTTGATGATATTAAAATTTCGACAATGATAACGTTAAACTACTCCAATAGAATGCATTTCACAGAGAAACGAACTAGCACACCTTCCTGGGAGAGATCGTTCGCGATATGTGACTCAGCATTCACTCCGGCAATGTCGTTTTTCAGGGCTGCGCCAAGTGCACACTTCTCCCCATATACTTTTACACAGGTGACAAATCCGTTTGCCTCATCGAATTTAAATCTCTGACGTATTTTATTTCTTATTCCCATTTGTGGAATACTGATTTCTCTTTGTTTCGAATGCTAATCGATTGTGGAACACTGTACGAACGATGACGCAATAAGAATTAGAAATTAATCTAGAAGTAGTTATAATACACGTGGTATTAGCTTATTCGCGTGATTGTTCATAACGTAGTTTGTACAATGTACGAAATAAAAAAGTTCACTTATACATACAAAAAAATAAAAATATTTTTGATGCGTATGTTTAACTTTATAAAATAAAACAAAAGTGAAATATTATATACTTATATATGTGGATATCTTTATTTTCGAAATAAATTATCGATTCTTTATTGAAATGTATGTACGTATGTACATATTGAAACGTATGTACTTATATAACTTATGTAACCATCTAGTTTTCATTACATTTTCACCAGTTTTTCTATTACTTGCAATTCGTACCGATTGCATAACTATTTCTTTAACGTTCGCTATTGCTTCAATAATTAAAACACTCATAAATTTACTGATAAGATAAAGATTCTTCCGTCTTTTCAAATTATTATTTTGATTTGTGAGAATCTATAAGATTATAGCCGTGAGATCATAGATAATAAGTATCTTTGTTCCTTCCGATATTAATAATAATATATATGTATTTAGTTATCTTTTATCAAACAGATTTATTTCCTTATGTGATAAAATTATATCATTTGTATAATTATTTTAATAGTTACAATAATATATATACTGTCATATTTACTGTTATTAATATATATAACATCATGTATTATAATTCGTATAATTCGATGAATCATGTATGCCTAAATTTTTATACAACCGATGTGAACGTGATTAAATGAAAAAGAAAAATGTGTCG
>KQ435694.1:790308-801248 GCA_001276565.1 Melipona quadrifasciata | reverse complement strand
TCGTGTAAAATCAAACTAAAATAAAGGAACTCCACTTACGGTCATGTTGGTACGCCGTGCGTAGTTGCCATATTTAAACTGTTAAGTTCACGAGTGATCAAACTTACACGTGGAAGGAACCATATACACGAGTATGTAAATAAGTATATATACATATCAAATGTATATGCAAAAAACGCAGAAAAAAAAAATATATATATATTCATATGTTTAGTATTTACCCCACACGTTGTAAACTCTGTCGACTTCAGATCAATTACATTGTTGCCGGGTGATAGTGATGTCATACGCGGTAAATCTTCCGTTTGAAGCATGTCTCTGTTAATCTCTTAATTTTTAAACGTTTATCAAATTAAAAGAAATCACTTAAGTACTACTCGATACCGCCTGAAGATTCGTTACTCGCAATTAAAAGTATGCAAATGGCATACATTACGTCACTCAACTTTGAGAAACACTGTCACTTTAATAGACTGTTTTCGAAGAGTACGTTGTAAACTTTCATATTTTAGACCACATTTCAATTAAAATGCAGTGACAAGTATTTTTGTAACGAAAGTTATCTTCGCGTAATAATGCAATTGTTAAGATCGACACGAAGGCAACCGTCTGTCATTCCAGGATGAGATAATTGGAATTTTTTCAGGCTACGTCACTATGAGTTACAACCGCGCTATTTGAACATGGCGCCATTGACTAAAGAGAGAACAGATACGATATTACAAAGAACATTATGTCTCACGTTCCAAAATACCGACCTCCAAGAAAAACAGAATATTTCTTACGCTCTCTGAGACGTGCTATGGCCAACAATAAAGTCAATAGTTATTTTTATTATAAAACAGTCGATTGAAATAATGACTACAAACAAAGCCTATGACTGGAAAATTTTGCTAAATACAATGGAAATTATTTCGAGGAGTAAAATCATTTAGATTGAAGCTTAAAATTAAGACCTGAAGTTAAGACATGCTTTTTTGACTAACAATAAGATTAAAATTAAAATATATTATTACTTGCGTACAAAATGCGCGCGCAATGTTTAGCTTAGCTAAACGATCACAGCGCCAAACGGTAAAACGCAGAATACACTTATTGCGATACTCAAACATATCGATATATCTCGATCTGTAGTATTGAAATGTAACGTACAAACATCAGTCCAAGAGGGAAGCAGTAGCAAGAAGAAATGTCACTTAGAAGTCTACGGGTAAATATTATAATCATTATCTTTAGACTTATATTTACACTTCTGAGTTGCAATATAGAATAGTGATCATTATTTCAAAGAGTTATTATTCAAATTAGTTCCTTCTTGAGTAGAAATGAATATACATACATATATATATATATATGTTTCATGACTCACGAGTTGACATAGAAAACTTTTATCATATTTATTGTTCAAAACATTCTTATAGAGCGATTTGCTTTCTCATAAATCTCATAAAAGTGTTGAAAATTGTGGTTTTAAGATATATTATCATGTATAACGTTAAATCATGTAAGTTTTTACTTATTAATTTTGATATAATTTGTTTCTTTTGTATATTTATTTGAAACATTCTCGTTCTCTTTTGTTCAGATTCTTGATTGATTGTAAGAGATATGATTTGCAGATAAGTCTGATAACTTTTTATGGATGTAAAGTAACTTGATTTGTATCGATAAAAAAGTAGGCATTTTCTGGAAAAGAACGCCATTATAGGTAAATTTAAACATGTTCTGCGCATCACGTTTTTTACCTACTGCGCAGCTTTCTCTAACTAGAAAAAGCGCGCCATATTTAACTAGTTTGAAACATATTTCGAAATGTTGGACATTCAGAATATAATTTCTGTAAATCAATTATATTACAAAATATTCGCAGATATTGGTAGGGAATATTTTGCAATATGTAATAATATTTTAGTAATTAACAAATTATTCACAAATTTTGTTAGATTATTATTAGTCAGAAGATAAAATCTGACTGAAAATCTGATAAGTTTAAATTTCTTATTTTTTAATTGAATATCAAGTACAAATTATTTATTACAGATTACTTCCAGACCTCATTTTTTCTTATGGTATTCGACGATCTCTATTTGATGATGGATTTGACGATATTGATGACACCTTTTTTCGCATCCAACGGTGAGTCGCGCGCATTTTTGTTCCTCTAGTCGCTCAATCATGTCGTAGGATGAAAGATCCAAATCGACACGGGTGACTGGTTGTATAACGTAGATTTTTCGACGAGCATAGTGACCGCGAGTATTTATTATACTCACGAGTAGTAACATTTTCTTATCTATTTTATTTATTAGTTCAGGATAGGTCTTCTTGCATATTCGTATTTTAATAATTAAAATTTCAAATCAATAATGTTACTATAATTTCAGCATAATTCAAGTATAATTCTCGCTGAAAATGTAAGAGGACATTTCGCGACAAGCAGATTTCTGAATCAAAGCAACAAATTTTAAATTGCTTTCTTCACGTGTTCAAAAAACACGCTTTGACAAAGGAATTGCTTGAGGTCATTTTCATTATCAGTTAATGTCAATTAATAACGTTCATTGTATTGAATTTGAATAAGTATATACACATGTACGGTTCTTATTCGTTATTAACTTCTTTTTTATACTTGATATCTTCAGAGTTTTAATGATTCATTGAATTAGCAAAGTAGAGAATAAACTGAAATAAAATTTGAAAATGTAAAATAAAAAGTCATTAGCCCGTTAGATAAAAAATAATCTAATCACTTTTCAGCTCAGGATTTTCAGGTCTGATCCTTCCCGTGCCTATCACCAGGACCTTGTTCACGTGCCCAGGTGCTACGTGGATGAGAGAAAGGCGATGGGCATGATGACCATAGTTTATAAGTTAATAATAATTTTTCAGCAATTGACAATGCGTTAGCGTATCGTGCACGACGTATTTTTCACACTGTGTGTGTGTGTGTGGTTAGGCTGTGAAATTGCGTCGTTTCGACCATTACTTCATACATGCATGTAATCTCAAGTATTTAAGTAGTCCATAAATATTAACGAAGACAACAATTTAAATTTGAATGTAGATGTATTCTTATCGCGTTTCACGCAATGGTCGCTAACATTCGTCAGTTGATTTCAGGAAAAAGGTACGTAAATTAGAGCGCGAAAGTTGTGTGTTAAATTCGGGTGTCGGAGGCGTCTCGGGGCGTTCTCTCTAGAGTAGGTTTGCGCCCGAATGGCATGCGTGAGAACCGTGGAGCGAGTGTGTTGGAATGCTTTTGGAATGTCTTTTGCCATTTTTAAAATATAGCGGGAAGGGGGTTGGGTAGGTAGGTAGCATACTTTTTGGTGTGAATGTTAATTATAAGTAGGTAGGGCCAGGACAAGTTGACACAGTCTCTGGGGTCGTGTATGCATTTTCGCGTGTCCAACTTGCCTCTGGAATTATAATTTGGAAATTGTCGGCGAAACTGTGGAGCATGTCACTCTTTTCTAATTTCGCTTGTCGATTTTTTCAAATTTCATCGCGATCGTAGTCGCGAAATGTATACAGTGCTCGAGATTCTACTACACGAGTAGTAATCATTATGGCGATATAAAGTTTCTTCTTTAGAATTGGAAAATCTCGAGCTTAGATTTAAGTTTTAGCGAGCATGGCGCCCGAAGAGAGAAGAGGCTACAAGCCGAAGAGGCCCGGCAAATTGCCATTAGAAGAGGGCAACTACTAATAGCATTTCATTCTGTGAGTGGAAAATCCCACAGCATGAAAAGTTATTCTTGTTACTACTTTGTCATGATGCTCGCCTTTAGTATTCGTAGTGTGTATAATTTTTTTTTTTTTTTTTGTAAAAGATTTGTTTACTATAATTTCGTTGCCAAACCATAAACATACTTGAATTGTATCCCACAAGTGGATAATGATCGGGTAAGAATAAAAATTTTAAAATTATTTTAAACATATAATATATTCATTTGTATGCTTGTACATATCTCGCATTCTTTTATACAACAAAATATCTATGACAACAGTACAGTAGAGAACGGTATACAATATATAGTTGTATCAATAATTCATTCATAAATATGAGATGCAAGACAGCCTCGTTCTCTTAAGACTTAAGACATAACATTATCGGGTCGTGATTGCATAAAATACATATAAGTATGTACTCTTCTTGATTACTCTGATGTCCAGTCTTTCGGTAGAACTTTTGCATCGGTTTTCTCCGCGTCTAGTAGATTCGACTTTTTTGTTTTTTTTTTCTTTTCTTTTTATTTAAATTGTCCTTTAAACTCGAAAAACAAATCTGTGTGTACCGTTATTACTCGATATAATCCTTAATACCACGATAAAGAATGGGTTTCTTCTAATACTGTTAGACCTTTGTAATTATAGTAATAAAAGGAAAAAAGAAGTCGACAAAATAATAATAATCGTGCGTGACTTTCATGACAGTTACACTTACGATTAGATACGTAGATCTATTCTTTTTTTTTTTTCTTTCTTTTCTTTCTTTCTTTCTTTCTTGTAAAGGAACATGACGATCTGTGCGATTTTCGCTCTCAAACAAAAGCGACGAGAGAACTGCGTATTACTTCTTCTTAAACAAGTACTTTCGGCTATAACACGAATGTTGTAAAGTAGGCCAATCGTTTCGTGCTCCCTTCGTACGGAAAATGGCGAACCGGCGAGCCGGCGAACCGAGCGCTTTCGCAAATATATTATATCGTGGAGCGACTTCGTTCGTTTAAATCTTTAACAAGAGAGAATATCCGTTTTAGTGAAAAAATATGCTATTTACATGTAAGGTATCTAGTTGTGCGTCGATTCATTAATTCGCCGTTTATCGGGTGTATCAAAATCTACTTAAAGGGATGAACGATTCGTACAGCCGTTGTTTTCTCACAAATCCTTCTTCTTTGTTTTCTTTTTCTTTTTCTTTTTCTTTTTTTTCTTCTTCTTCTTCTTCTCTGCAAATGTAAACATGCGTGTATAATCCCGGCTGGAGAATCCTAATCCGATAAAAATCGACGATATATTTTTACCCATGAAAACCGTCGGGATTCCAAGTAATTGTACTCTGATTGAAAACACGTAAAAAGTGGCATAAACCTCCAAAAAAGAAAAGCTATTTCTCTTTTTTTTTTCTTTCTTTCTTTCTTTCTTGTCTTTTGGTTTGTGGTTCGCGGGGAAAATTCGAATTGCAAGCGAATTGTCGGCAGTTTTTGTCGATAGGTTACGAATCATAGAGAGATCAATCGTGTCCTATGTATGTGCTTTTATAACTATGTGAAACAACTAATCATAATGTCTGAATGTCTCTTTGTTAGATAACGAGTGCTTTGATTGTTTAACGAGAGTGATGAGAACACGTGAAATTGGAATATTCGTGAGATTCGGTCGACCGATTGGATATACGGGTATGATAAGAGAGAGACGCGTAGAAAATAGTTTTAGTGTGAAATTCAAACGTATACAGGATGCCACGAGTTTACTTCTGATCGGGCTAAAAATTTTGTTTCTCGATAGACGACCTAATTCGTCTCGTACTATGTTATACATACTCATAACACTTTTTATCCTTTTTCTCTTATCCGTAGGATCGGCTCTGTACAATTATTATAGACTTTGGTGCTTTAACCTTCAAATGCTAAATTGGTTTTTCACTCACTAGGTATAGCGTTAAACGAAATCGATACTTTTTCCTTGATATTTCCCTGTTGCTTCACATTTCATGGTTATTGTCGACAGATAATCAGAAGAACGTAAATATGATTAGGAGATATAACGTAAGTGTTGTACGCGATAAACGTAAATATATGTAAATATATCTAGCGGTTGATTTGAACTGAATCTCAATTAGCACTTCAAGGTTGCGAATCGTGCCAAAATCACACGAATATTTCTTCTTTCTTTTCTTCTTTTTCTGTTTTTTTTTCTTTTTTTTTTTATAAAGGCCAGCACAAATTTTGGCATTAACGTGTTTTATATGCATCTAGATACCTTTTTTTTTTGTTTTTTTTTGTTTTTTTTTTTTTGGAATACGTCCGATCACACAGAGCACACAATTCTCTTACGCTAATATGTACAATACCATACAAAGCATCACAAGATTACATACATAGAGATTTATACATTTTTCTTCATAATAAAATATCCGATTCTCTATTATGCTACGTCACACACGGAGAATGATCAGCTCCACGCGAGACATATCCCGCGCATCCAGTGTTCTGCGGCAATATAAATACATGACACACACGGCACATCAATATTTCGCGATTATTTCAGCGAGGGACAATATAATCCTCGGCAATATGTTCCTTTAACCCCTCGAGGCCGAATCTCCTCTCCGTCGGATTAACCACGTTCCCGCGAAACTAGAACTTCTTTTCACGCTTTGACGAAAGATTCGGTCGCGTTATAATTCCGTCGGACATTTCTCCAATGTTTGATATGCTACTTATATTAGACTGACTGTACGCAACAATCGTTTCGGGCAATTCTTCTGTAATTACTTGATTAACACTAACGCAATTTAAACGTCGTTTCTTGATCTGTTTCTCTTTACGTATATTTACAACGAATCACACTATCTCTTACAAGGAGCAGCCATTTCTTTTTTTTTTCTCTTTTTCTTTTCTGTTTTCTTTCAAAAAGTGGATTTTCAATGATCGTCGTGAAATTACAATTACAAATTATCGCTGCAATGTAATTTGTTAATATTTCCTCTTCTTCCTCTTGTCTTTTTTTTGTTTTCTTCTTTTTTTAGTGACTGTACAATTGACATTTACCGCTACAAAAATTTTGTATCAATAAAATAATCATGTAAATATCTTGTAACTTTATACTTGTATATGTATGTACAATAATCGTTAACTGAATAGAAATCTTACGTACTCTAGCACAGGCCAAAATATTATTCTGTTATTAATATACTGATCATATTTACGGCTACTCTCTTTTTTTTTCCTTTTTTTTTTTCTTCTTTTTAAATATAGAGCTTAGGACTGACTCGTGAAATATGTGTAAGTAGCATCTCTCGTTTCAAATTGTTTTTCAATATCCCGTTGGTAGTAATTACTGTAAGTAGTGGATGGATCAGGAATGGGGCTTGGGCATCACCGTCACGCTCCTTGTAATATAAAGTATAGTATATATTTCTGGGAGACTAAAGTGTCAACGTTAATAGGCGTACGTCGTTAGCCCTGTTTTGTTTCTTCCCGGAAGAATTCGATCGGTGTTAACGACCACCCTAGAAACAGCTCTTATCTCTTCTCTCTCTCTCTCTTTCGCTCTCTCTCTCTCTCTCTCTCTCTCTCTCGCTATAATCTTCTCCTCTTTATATATAATAATAAATCCAATCTGCACGCACTGCGTGTGTAATAAATAAATACTTTCGAAAGTGCGTATAAATCGGTGTATAATGTGTTACATATAAACAATTCGGCTCTGTTTCGATTATGTCAAAAGATTTTTTCCAACGGGCAGTAGTTTCGTGTACTTTGACACTAGTCGCGACTCTCTTGCGCAATTGAATGTTACTAGCGAGGTTATTACACGTTACGAGTTACAAATTACCAAGCCACTGTGTAACGTTATTAATAAGTTCTCTTGTACTGTTTCTCGGCAAGTTCGACGATAAACAACAACGTTGTTCAAAGTAAATTGTGAAAATCATCTTCCGTTGCGACGTGAAGATTAAAACGATTGCGAAGTAACTTGTAGCGCTTGAAATAGGTAGGAATTAGAGCTTGTTAACTTGATAAATTATCGTGCAAGGGAGCCTCTGTCGATCGATCCCTCCGTCGTCGGAGGATCGTCGATTATTCAGCCGATGAAAAGAGTCTTTTGACTTGTACGACGGAAATGGGTCATTCTTTCTTTTTTTTCCTTTTCTTTTCTTTGATCTGCGAATTATTGTGTATATACCTAACTAAGTAAGTATATAAGTAAATAAATGATTCTCTCGGTCACCGATAGTAACAAACGCCTTGCTTCTCTCGCGTCACACGAGGCGGTATCATGTGTCGATGAGCACCATGAAGAGTGTAAGTATCGTCACGGAATGTACGGATGATAATTTCGCGTCGTTCTTGTCCCATTCCCGATAAACAAAGGGTTAACTCGTGCGACTGTTCAAATAATTTACGAGCCATCGATCAACCACATCCGCGTTCTCTTTCACCCAGTGTATATTGAACTTGATTGTTTCTAGGCTTTGCTCCAATGCTCGCCGACCGCTTCCGACATCCACTTTCTTAAAGAATTCCGAAACCTAAGAGACGCAACGTGAAAAATATTATTTAATATAATGTAAGGCTCGCGTGGAAAGTTTTTATTATTAATTGTCTAATTGACGATTTTTGAAAGCCCCGGTGTAACTGATACACTGTCATTCAAAAGCACGTAAAGTACTTCTGCTCAGGAGTTGTAGGAAATATTAGTAGAAAAAACGAAACTGAGAAAGTTACAACATTCTGTGATAGGTGCAGAGAAAAAAACCACGTCTTGTTTTAATAAAACCCATTAAAATTATTATTGCCTCACTATACTGTATGCTGTTTATATAATAAATATCAATAAAATTAACATTCAGCTACTATTCTTTTCTGTAGTCTTGAAGTTTTTCAATTTTTGATATATGTGTTTTTGCTTCGTCGGTAAATGGAAAGATTACTGTCGGTCACTAGTGACCGACGCAGCACTTGTGTGACGTGTTAATCTAATTTCTAGCGTAGAATAAAATTATAAACAGAAGCAGCCAGGAACCAAATTTGAACCTTCCAGTTAACTGCGTTCGACGTGTATACACGGTATATCTTTAAATAAAAAAATTACCATTTACTTCAGAAACTCCAAGTTTCAATGAAAAGTAATAAAAATGTCATTTGGTGGCATGTTTCCTTTGTATTACCACTAAAACAACGTGTACAATGTGTTAATTTTTACAAACTGAATTAATTATTTTCCCCAATGCAACTAGTATTCTTTGAATACCGTTTTCTATACTTTGCCAAAGAAAGTAATTAAACTTTTTTAAAATACATAGTAGTTTTTTATTGATAATATAAAGGATACATACCATCAACTGACATTTTTGTCACTTCTTATTGAAATTTAGAGTTTTCAAAGTAAATTTCATTGGTAATTTTTTATTTCACGCGATGAGTATAGACGTCAACCGCATCGAAATAAAGTTTTAGGTGCACATTGGACGCAGTTGATTGTTAAATTTAAAATAGGAGCATTTGCCCTGCGTTCGACGTGTATAATCGTCGTTGTTTGATTTTGATTACGCGAGGTTAATTGGTTGTCAAAACAGTCACAGGGGACGGTACGTTTTCGACTCACCTCGTGGTAGTCGTATTCCGTGAAGAAGTCAGAGACCACGACGGATATGAGTCCGCCCATGGTCAGCGATCCGTTTCCGAACAGAACGTGTATTTGAGGCCAATAAGCTTTGAGATGACGCCACGCAAGGAAGTGGCCCTCGGAATTGGTGGCGACAGACGCTATAACCGTCTCAACGTCCTGTGATCTCACCATATCTCGGTCCAACGATCGCAGAAGGTAACGTTGCAGCAGCCACGAGTCGGTCGTCGCTCCCAGCGCTTGTAACATCACTCGTTTCTCGCTCGGTACCTGAGTTTTCTGATAATTCTCCCAGCAGTGGTTCCATTCACTCTCGCCGCCAAATTTGATTCCTAGTGAGCAAGACGAAGCAAAACGAAGGAATGAATTTGAGTAACAACGAATAATAATAACAAAACATCAGATACCTGCAACGTATACGACGTCTCGTATATTCGGGGCAACTCGTTCGCCGCGCAACATCCAGTCTTTGAAGAGGCTTTTCGCTGGCTTCACAACGTCGTCCAGTTTCACCGATACGGCTGACTGAAGCACTGCGATTCTTAACAACCTGCGAAAATGAAACATTTCCCGGTTGTAGAAATTATTTGACGGTGTTTTAACTAACTAGAACTACCGACGATTGAAGCATAGGATTTCCATTAAAGACACTGAAGACAAATAAAAAGAAATAGACAAACTTTATAATACAATAGAGTACACGAGCTTCTATATTTTATAGTTATATAAAGTGTGCAATAAAAATTATCAAACAAAATTGTCATTATGACCACTTTGGTAGTTCTAAGTGTGAAGATTGGCGAAATATCCAATTTACGACCAACGAGATATTTTATAATCAATGAGATCAAATTAATAGTACAATTGTTAAATATTTACTTCTTCAAATGAGACCCCTCGTCTGCCCAACCGACGTATTTGGTAACTGGAGTCAACAGCTGCTTCAAAAACGTGATGTACCGCTTGTAGCCAGGACTCTCGCTCAGTCTGTTTTTCCAAGAGTGCAAGTACCCGAGCGCCGTGGACCACGGCACGTAGTCCCTCTCGTTCAAAAGATAAAGGGACAATTCAAGTGGCACCGTAGCGTTCAACTCGCCTGCCTCGCAAAGCGTGAACGCGTCGTCGATGAGGTTAGCACGATCCGCCGGGCTGAACTTGGTGTGATTGTTCAACAAAGTAGCAATGATCGACGACCACATCTCCTCCGGGTAGGTCACGCGATAGAATCCACTTTGATTCACGTTGCACTTTATGTACTCTACGTCAGCGGGTATTTCGAACGTTACTGAAAGTACAGAACGATTTTGATCCCGCGAGACGAAAAATATCGCGCGATTATTATCAGGATGACAAGTCCATTCGTATCTGGAAATACATTTTTCACGATACGTTGTCTCTCAATTCAAATGTACAGGGTGGAAAGAAAAATTCGAGATCATGATCAATTCTTTAAATGTAGCTCCATCAAATCGAAGGTAGAATAGAATTCAAACTTTTCTTTCCCTGTTTACCCTGTACATAAATAAAAATAAAAACTTTTTCTTGCGACAATTCGATACAAAATACAGATACCCTTTTGCTAA
>KQ435694.1:779125-790270 GCA_001276565.1 Melipona quadrifasciata | reverse complement strand
GAATGAAATTGCTGGCTAATGGTTGCAAAAATTATTCAAAAATCATATAAAATTACAACATCGACGAGTCACGTGAAAGCAATTGAAAAGTAATTTTATATAATTTTTGAACTGACTCATTTGACGATTTTTTTTTTCTCCTAACACTGATCTTAAACATCTCTAGAAATGAAAAAAAAAGAAACATGTTCGTTATAATTGTCCTATATGTTACCATCGGTTAAATTCATCCATACGTTGTGAATCTTGCGCGGTTCTTTGTCTGTGTAGTAGCTCAACGGGACATACCACTTGTAGTCAAAGGGTGATTTTGATTCTTGCTGTTCGGTATCGTTTTCTTTTGGCGATATTAGAAATCTCTGTTGAGTCGCCGTGATGGTATTCCCGTTACGCGTAATCGTTATCAGAGGGAAACCCATTTGTTGGGTCCACGTATCCATAATAGCCTGTCGACACATTCAATTTGACGAAACATTAGAAACTGACAGAGCTGAGAACGACAAGACTATATAACGCTACGTTGCGAAAGAAAAAAGTTCCCATAAGCTCTTTCACAATTCCAAAATTTTCCAAACTCTTAGTTCTTTGAACACAAGTTTCAAAGTATCATTTCTCTACGTTTTTCTACAATTAGTTTTTTGGAATCTTTATGGAATCTTCTATCGAAAGTTACGTATAATGAAGTTTGTTGTTTTCCAAAGTTATACCTACTTTCACGTCGAAAGTATTATTCGCGTGTTTTGTAAAGACCGCCCAGAGGTCGTTCGTGTCTGCATTCCCGTACGCGTGCGAATTCAGATAGTCGTTCAGCCCGCTTTTCAGAACGTCCTCGCATAAAAAGCCCTCAAGCATGTTGAGAATGGAAGCGCCCTTACTGTAACTAATGTCATCGAATATCGCTTCGATTTCGTTCGGGTCTTTAACCGGCACGCTAATAGGGTGGCTGCTGGCCAACGCGTCGAGATCGAGCGCCGGCTGGGTTTTGTCTAAGATAAACTGATCCATCATGCTCCACTGGGGCGAGATGTGATTCACGCCCTTGTATTCGAAGAAACTGGCTGCCCCCTCGTTCAGCCACAAATCGTTCCACCACTTCATCGTCACGAGATTACCAAACCACTGGTGGGCCAGTTCGTGAGCAACGACTATGGCTACCCATTCGTGAGCGTAGGTTGACGTCTCTTGGGGATCGTACAGTATGGACGTTTCTCGGTACGTGATTAGGCCCCAGTTCTCCATCGCGCCAGCGGCGAAGTCGGGAATAGCTATCAAGTCTGGCAGAAAATTTCGTCAAATTCTTGTACGTTGAGATAAAGTTTCAGTTTCTCTCGTTTAAGCAACTGACCTTGCTTAGGCAGCGGGTAATGCACTCCGAAGAAGGACTCGAAGTAATCCATTATACGAGCAGCCGTGGTCACCGCGTATTTCGCCTGCGGGAGCATCGCCTCTGCCGCATACACGCTCACGGAGATGTTCCTCTTCGTCAGCTCGGAAACGCGTTTGAAATCACAAACCACGAACGCCACCAGGTACGTCGACATTTCGACGGACTCTTGAAAATCGTCGCGAAGCTGAAAATTCGCCCACGTTTGGTGTGTATAGATACTCCATGTTGAGATTTTAACCCTTTGCCCTCGACAAACTTTTTTCGTATCTATCAGCAATTTAGGAAGCATCACTTTCCTTTGTAAATAAAATAATATAACATTGGAAATAATCGTTCAAATGGTATTTAAGCTTTTGCATTGGAATGACGTACCACGCACGTCGAGAATCTTTTGCAATATTTTCTCAGTTTTAAGTATATTTCAATATACAACCAGAAAAAACAAATGACAAGTAAATTACTTCTTAATAATTGGTATTATACCGACAAGTTCAAAAAGAAAGCGACGAATTATTGTATACGGTTCGGTCACTCGTTATGGTCCGCGAACCAGTTGCCAGCGCAAGGGATTAACACGAAATTTTGTCGACTGTATCTTTCCAACGTGTGATGTCGGTTCAATTTAAAATTGCTAGAATATACAAGAGTAATGATACATAGTTTCAATCTCAATAGTTTCAAAAATAATGTCCTTCGTCATTTTTTAAACTTTCGCAAGAAGCAACGAAAAGTCTAGTTTATGCGACTCAGGACTGTTTTCAGAAATTTCTTCTTCCGAAATTCTTTTCTTCTTCTTAGCATTTACTCTAGGCACCTGTTCAGTTATTACACATCACATCTTACAACACCACATCACCGTTATAATTATCAGCAAATTATAAAAAAAGAGAGAGTCCGAGCTGTCGGAAGAGACAGTCGAGTGCAAAGGGTTAACTTTGAACCTTCCATTTAAGCTTGAATATACATATGAATACTCACAAGTCCCGTGCCCATGTAAAATCCCGCGTCCTCGGTGTTCATTACAGGCATATTGCACAGCGCGATATGAAATCTGTCCCTGAATATCGAAACCTTAAACTTTGCTTTGAACTGCGGCTCGTCGAAGCACGGGAACGCCGAGCGTGCGTACGTCGGCTCGAAATGAGTGGTCGCGAGGTACCTAAGGGGTGGAAAAAGCACACAGTCACCATCTCTCGTCCCCCGGAACGATGAAAACGCGCCTTGAGCAATTTTCCTCCAAACAGAAAATTATTACAGTTTCAGAGTGACCTCTTTTCTCCTTCCGGGGTGACGTAGCTGCTGAGATAGAACCCCTCGAGTTCGCTCGTCAGCTTCGAGATGAACCTCAGGTGCACCGTGTAATTCCCTCTCTTTCGAAATTTACTCTCCTCCAGTTCCAGATACAGCTGTTGGTGTTTCGGATATTCCAGCAACTTGGCGATTTTTAATCTGTGGCCTTTACGGTCTTGAACCATCTGGAAATCAAATCAGGTTGCCACTAAATAAGTTAAATATTATTATTCTTTCATTCTGCAATGGTGGAAGGAAATGCTTCGAATTTTACTGTTACAGTGCTTTCAAGTGACTGGGTACTCACTTTCTCATTTATTGTCAAATTTTTACTATGGAAGACGATATAGTTGGTCTCTCTATCGACGTAGAACTCGATCGTGACCTGTCCTGAAAATCGAGATTGCACCGGTTACTTTCTTTCTCTCCTCTCTTTGAAACTGAGAACGAAGAACACGTAGAACACTTACTAACAAGTTCTTGACAGAGATTCATAATCGAGCTCAAATTCAAATTCAAATTCAAATTAAGCATTCGTATCAATGTATTGCGTACCTTTTACTTCTAAAGTGGTAAGGTTCGGATGGATGGTGATATTGTATCTAGTAGGATGCGCGAATGCAGGTAGCCTCACGTTGTTCCAAGGAAACACCTGTAACAGCGCCGTTTAATGAAGTTATTTTTAGACTGTTAATTAACCAGGTTAGAACGGAGCGCACGTTTCTTGTCTTTCTTGTCTTCAATGTCAGCGCGCATGCATGCATTTCTTCTGTGTGGCGGGTAATTAAATATGAACGATCAACAGCGCGAGCGTTCGCGTTGTAGATAACGTGGTAACGCCTTGCGATTGATTTCCCGCCAAGACTTCTCGTGGCTCGTTCGCGGAAAAGCTTTGAACGAAGACTCGGGCGCAAGCATTGAAACGTGACACACAAAAGTAGCACATACATATGTACTTTGCACACGTACATGACGTACGTATCTATTTTGCATATCTGTACGCCCTAATTTCTTTCCTTTCTCTTCTCTGGCGTAACTGAGATAAATAAATTTCAAATTTAACAATCAAGCCTGTTCGAGAATCTTATGCGAGAGTATTTAAATTATTCGTACGAGAGTGCTGCAATTTATAAATTGCAGTACGAGCTAATATAAATATCAGTACGAGTTAATGTGAAATTGTACGATTTTTTTAAATATCGTTTATCGAAACACAAAGTGACGCGAGAATTTATCTAGACTCTGAAAAATACCAATCCGCGCCTTCGTGCTTTACGATTAACACAGCTCGAGAAAGTGCAAAACAATCGATAATCCGCGCGAAACAAAGACACGACGTTCGAGTCATTTATATTTATTGCCCGACGATTATTATTTAAAGCTACGTAGGATAACATTGATCGCGAATAACATTGATCAGTTTGCATTATTCATTGTACCGCTCGAGAAGTCGTACGAGTACATATGCTCGTTATTACTCGTGCATTATGTCTGGAATATGTGTTACGAAAGTACATGTTTCGTTCCAGTTTGGCATTACGATCGTACAACCAGCAGAGAGAGAGAAAGAGAGGAGGGGGGGGAGGAGGGAAACACGAATAATCATACATACCTCTCCATTAGTTGCAAGAGGCTCGCTGCTTTTTTCATCGTCCTCGATTTTTAGATTCGGTGGCTTCTCTCCAGCGCAAGGGCAGTCTATTAAAAACGAAAAGAAAAAAAAACAGGAAGCCAATAATGAGCCAGATATTAATTATTTATATATATATATATGTAATATCAAGGAAACGTTACACTACCATTTTGTGGTCCCGCAAAGGCAATGATGAGTGATATGGCGAAAAGGATCGCAAAAACAACGGTAGCTACGCAGAGAGCCCTTTTTTGTGAACACACGATTCCATTGTGCTCGTAAATACTACGTTTGTGCAATCCTGTGTTACTGTCTCCTGAAACAAAGGGTCTCCTGAAGAATGATCCAGCCTACGGATGCACGCGCATCGTTCTCGATCCTAAAGCATGAGGATTTGTTTTGACAACGCGGGATATATCGCGCGCAAAGTACATCGAGATCGGGAGGGAACGAATTTTACTGAAAAATTAGAGGCGAAAAGGTGCAACGATGTCGCAAAGTTTCCGAAAACTCGAAGAGAACCAAGTTCCCCTCTGTCCTCGGTTACACACTTGACCTAGATTTTTGACTGAGCGACAGTCGACAGTGACGTTAATGCAGTTACTCAAACAAAACACGTGAAACACGCCACGAGCGTATTTTTATTATCGACTCTGTAACATTTGAATGACAATTTCGATTAATTGGCAAGAAGGTCGAATGAAACTCATCGAAAGCTAGTAAGTGAAGCGAAAAGAATCCACAAAGTTGTTTGCACAAAGCGGCTTTGTCTACGCGACAAACACTTTGTGTTGCGATACTTTGTATTGTATCGTACTTTACGGCGACGACAACGACAGTTGTCTGTTGTCGAACAGATGTCTGTTTACGCACTCTACGAACTCTTACGCACTCTTACTCGATTGGTCGATCGGTTGACGAAAAGACACGCACGGTAGAGGGAATCGCCTCGAGTTGCGTGCTTTAATTTGAAAGATCAGAAGCTTCTCCCTTATTGATCGCACGCACGTGCTCTTCGTACAGTGCTATTCGTAGCCCGGAGGGTCGTAAGTGGGCCATCTGGTCGAACGGTTCCAAAGGAAAAGGAGTGAACCGCGTGTAGGAAAAAAAAGAGAGGGAAAGTAAGAAGAGAAAGAGGAAGAAGCATCGAGGAAACGGGCGATAAGAAAGGGGCGACGAGGGAGGGAAACGGAGAGGTGCGAAAAAAGAGGTAGGGTAGCTACCTCTGTCTAGGTAGCCGAGAGAATAGAATCGCCCCCCAAAAGAATTGCGCGTCGAATGCCTTTTCTTCTGACCTGTGTGTCTCACCTGTCAGAAAGGCAACGTCATCCACATCCTGCTCGCTCATCGTGAACCGATTCGGCGGCGGTCTCCGACGAACGATTTCTTTTACCTGACCGTCGTTCGTAGCATATAAGATTTTGATCAAGGGCTCTCTCTGTTCAGCCAGAATTCGGGCGTTCGTGCTCGTGGCTGTGTCTGCTTCGGCTGGTAGTTACTTTCGTTGATACACCGTGTCGGGCTCGAGTGTCAAGGTCAAGGAATCACTGGAGGAAGACTGGCAGATTTACCTACTGGCACATCGGAGAGGCTTGCGGTTACTCTAGGCCGAACCTTCTTCCCTTCTGCCCTCGTTTTTCTTTTCTTCGTCTTCTCTCTCTCTCTCTCTCTCTCTCTCGCTCGCTCTCTCGCTCGCGCTTTTTTTCTCCTCGCTCTCTCGCTGTTCGCGTTAGCTCGGCGCTTAAAGGCGGCTTAACAGTCGGCAGAGGCGAGTTTGCTCGTGTAGGTGGACTGGCAATTGCGGAAACGGCGAGCAGCGAGCACGAGCACGGGCACAGGTACAGGCACGGGCACGGGCACAGGCACGGACACGAGCGAGATCACAAACACGAGCACGAGCACGAGTAGGAGCACGAGCGCGAGCAACGGCGCGAGCACGAGCAGAACCAGGAAACCGAGTAGGAGCGCGACCAACGAGGTCCCGAGGACCCGCGACAACGTGACGATGCACGAGCTCACCAAGTCACCGAACAACAGCTCGACAACGTCGGCGAGTCTATAACGCGCGACGTGTCTTGACATTTCATTGGCATTAAAGCGTGAATATAGCGACTGCGGAGTTAGGCAGAAATGGCGACTTTCCAAACCCCTTGGTGGCGGATCGCTTTACGGGGGTGAATTTGCAGCTCTCGCCACGCCGCACCTCGCTTCGCCTAGCCCCGTCGCAGCGCGGGGGTGGCCTGCCTCTCGCCTTTACTGTGGCGCCATCCGTGACCCACCCTTCACAGCGATTCCTACTTCGACTCCGGGCCGTTTTATTTCCACGCTTGGGTTGGTAAGAAGATTCTCTACCATTTCTCCCCTCGCCCGTTCGTTTCACCCTCTGATTCTTTTTTAAATTTTCAGCTCGCCGCGGCCACGTCTGTACACGTACGTTTCACTGCGAAATATCTTCCCACGATACTCTCTCTTGCTTCGACCATTGCTCACTTCGTTCTGTCGTTGACAATGTTCAATTAACCCCGCGAACTAAATTAATTGTACTGCAACTTTTGTCCTTTTCTCTCTTTTTTATAATTGTTTACGTTCGATGGTGAATGATAATTTAGCAACGCGTTTTTCAATAACGAAGATAATTTAACATACGCCCCAAATTTGGAGGTCGCAGAAATTTTAGTAAAGCTAAAAAAGTTGGTACAACTAAATTAGTAAATTTAGCACGACTGGATCAGTAAAACTAAAAGAATTAGTATTTGTCTTTGATGCGCAGTAAAATTATGTTCGTACGTACATCGAAGAATTGTTTTTCAATAAATTTTCCTCGTGACTTGTCATTTAGCAAATGTTTTAATTCGTGTTCCCCAGGGTCGCGGAAATATTCGTTCGGGGGTAAAGGGGGTCGCCAAGTGAAAATGCTTGAAAAGTCCTGTTTTACACCGAAATGCAAACAATATACGCGACAGAGTTTTTCTCTCTAGAAAATGGATTTTCGTTCTAGTTCATAATACTACGCGACACGATTACTTTACAAAGCCATTGAGAACGGCGCGAAGTATCGGCACTTTGACATTCGACACGAGGGGAAGTACACGCGTGATACGTCCGAGAACCCTCATTTTTGCATACGTTTAAAGAACACGACGGTGTATACAAGCCCCATGCATATTCAACGCCTGTTTTGCATTTACTTCGCTCCCTAGACCTAATGAAACCGGTTTAATCGTCATCGTTATTGTCGAATCGCTGTCCGTCTAATAGCGCCATTAAAATTTGAAACGAAGAAACATCTGTGTTTCTCTGCGTCAAAAGGCGTCTGCGAGTGTTCGAAACACTTGTGCATGTATTTCGATACATGTCGTACGATCCGTACGTTCCGTGCGATTGTAATAATTTCAGTCAAGTTTCCCGAGTTGGAACGATGAAAGCTGACGTTATCAAGAAACCAGCGCGAAATCGATGCAGGAATCTGAAACCGGGAAAAGAAAGAAAGAAAAAATTGGAACACGTCCGCGTGCAACGCGAACCGCGGACGGATATAAAAAATCCTGTCCTTCGTATTAGCGATTATAGAACTCGTCGAGGAGAGCCACTTGGAAGTTTTCAGTTCGTGGTATGAACGAGTGTACTCGAACCGACGTTCGAATTGTCGAAAGTTCAATATCCTTGACGGACAAAGTCTCCGCTGAATGCTGACAATGGCATTCAAACGAGAGAAAGAGAGGACATTTCCGCTTCTTCGTCGCTGGCTTTTGACCTACGATCGAAACTCCCCGGTGCTCGGAGATGCCGGGAATTTCTATATAAAATCGAGGCCGATACCTCGATTGTTTCGTCTTCGAGGGAACGACGTCTATGTTAGAAGAAAAAGGGAGAAAATGTTAGAAATATATTGCCGCGCAACTTCAATTTTCTTCGTCACGTTCGTCATAAAAATCACACATTCGCAATATGGATTACACGCTCTTGCTTCTTGAAATGGATTTTGCAGAATTCGAGTAGTTTCATAACGAAATTTCTCCCATCTTAAAGTTTCCGTTTCGCAATTCAAAATTACCCTCTTGAATCGATAAATCGATTCCCTACGTAATAATAGCAAGCCTGGTTAATTATAGGTATTATTCTCTGTTATAGTATTTAAAAATATTGAAAAGACCCGTAGTTATACATGGTATATACATGGGGGTTGAGTTAGGGTTGCGTACGGTGTGTATATCAGAATTATAAGGTCAACTGAGCAAAGTGATAAAAAGAGTGTTTTTTTATTCTCTATAACACACACACACACACACACACACACACACACACATCGTGTTTAATCTCATTTCCTTCTTTCAAGATAAAGCTTCAATATTGTAACAGGTCTTCGATAGAAATACAGGTCAGTTAATCTTTTACTTCTAGACAGAAAATTAACTGTTCTGACGTATCGAATACCGAATTCACGACCCCTACGTTGCTCTTGAATCTTTCACAACCAATCTTCCCCGCCGCGTGTAGGCCTACGTGTAACTCACGAGAGAAAGTAGTAAAAAGTATATTTTCAAGCTCCAGCGCACGAAACTCATCAATATTCGAATGATCCACGTCGAAAGGTGGACAACTTTCTAAGAAACAAACCTGCGCGCGTTAATGCGAAACGGGTCACAAGTTCAAAAGTTCAGGTATCTATAAACGTTCCGATTCTATCGATATTGACCAGATTTGGGGAAACGGTTTGTTCGCTGGAATAGGTACGCGGGCTCGACCAATTTAAAAATATTTTCATGGTTACTATCCGATTAGTACTTGACTCGCCGCGTCGTCCACACCTGGGTACTTTTAATTTTTGAGGCAAGAACAATGTTTGGCAGAAAAACGAGTTTTTGGTGGTAAATTTTTTCGTTCAAGTTGAACCAAACAACCAACGTAATAACAACATAGTAAATTGTTAAATTATTATTTTTAAAAAGTCAAAAGTAAAAATACGCAACACAGTCGTTTGTGATATGTTTGAAAATGTTTGTAGACGAAACTAACTGAGATTTAGGGGCTTCTACACTCGAGGGATGCAAAATCTCAGAAAAAGAACATTCATCGTCGTAAACTTAACAAAGGAAATAAAAAAAATCGAGCAACCTAGTCGATTTGTGGATTTGGGGATCAATCGCCAAAGTTGTCTCCTCAAACAGACAACTACGTTTCGTTTTCACGCAGTGGATTGTCACTTCGCGCGCTTGTGTCTCACGGTCTTTATTTTTACAAAGAAAATCGATGAAAAGGAATCATTGGAACGTAGATTTTTTTTTCAAGTCGTTACTTTGGAAAATTCGAACGGAAAAGTCGTTCCGACGCGATTGTAAAACAGCGGGGCGCGGCCTTTCTTTTTCCTCTCGCCGCGTGTCAATGAAATTTCAGGTTAAGAGTCCGCGTGGTGTCGCAACGGAGGTTGGCAGTAAGTTGCTCTCGTTAAAGAGAGCAGCGAACGGAGCTTTTTCAACGGCGCGCGTGTGGTGGGACTTTTACTCACCTGAGTTTATCGGCACCTCGGTGGTAGTGTTGGCGGTCCCGTTTTGCCCGGGACTCCGCGAACTCGAGGTTCTACCTAGAGGCTCCATCCGGATCGCCTCGCTGCTCTCTCGCGTCGAGGTCCCCCCTGGCATTTTGCTCTCCGCCCTCCTCCGCCCGCCTCTGCCTCCTTTTTATCCCGGCGAGCTCGCGAGCAGTTCTCTGCCGGAAGATACACGCTTCCTTGGCTCCCTGTTTCCTCGCGACTCCACGCGAATTACATTCTTCGACGTTGCTGCCTTTCAAGAGCCTCCCTTCTTTCTCTGGTCCGTGTCAACGGGTCGAGGAATTTTCATGCCGGCTCGAACCGCCTTTGCTCCGAAACTTTTCTTTATCTCGTGTCACTCCTCTTTCTATCTAGTACGATTCATTTTTCTACTTTTACTCACGCTGACGGGATATCACGCTCGAGAATTGTTTCTTCCTACGGCTACACATTGGTCCCCCGTCACAAAGCGTAGATAGATGGAACTCGTGTCATCGAGATGTGATCCAAGCTTTCGTAGTCTTTCGTTAGAAAATCGTTAGGATGTCTCGTACAAATGCTCGTGATTTACAAAAGGGATAGTCTATTGATTGTTTCGGTGAGATTCGAACTCCCCCTGTTCCGGGCAGTGCACGTGGATGCAACCCTCCACTCCTCGAGTGATCGATCTTACACTAATTACTTTCGTAGCGTCAGCGTCGAGTATACCATCGTTCTACCATAGTTCTACTGTAGTTTTCTGCGATTTTTCTTGGGCGATTAAGCTCACCTCTCGTCGAGCTCTGTACAAAGCTGCACTACGTACGCGTATGCGTGTCCCAGGGTCCCAAGTAACAAGCAGTCGTCGAAATTGCAAATCAAAAGTTAATCTTAACGTTAGACTAATTTGTCTTTTAATCCTATAAGCGACGGTTGGTTTCTGGTTCGATTGTTCGTCGACGATGAATGATCAATAGCTCTCTCGCAAGATCGCGAGATAATTCCTCGGCGTACCGTTACACGTGGTATCTGAAACAAAATACGCACGATTACCATACAAGATCCCCTCGAATTTTGAACGATCCAAGATTTAATTTTTCGAGAATTCTGCGTAATCTTTTCTTTCCTGTTTTCCGTCGAGACATGAAACAACGTTTAGACGTTGTTATTGACTTTATCAGGTGTGTGTAATTATAAAACATCGCCGGCGTAATAGGTCGTAGCGATCGTACGTACGTATGCACGCTCGAAGCATATTTTACAAGGTTATTTTTGCAGCGCTAACAAAGCAAACAATTATATGCACCAGCGTCTCTGCTTCTGTTC
>KQ435694.1:768578-779085 GCA_001276565.1 Melipona quadrifasciata | reverse complement strand
TTTAAAAAAAAAAAAAAAAAAAAAAAAAAAAAAAAACAAAAACAAAGAAAAAAAGAAAGAAGGAAAAGATACGACAGAGAATTATTCATGCAACAGACACTGGGTTACCGTAGAACTTTCATTTTAAACGACTCGGTCTCACCCGAGACGTTGTAATTAGAGTTGTCGAGAATAAGAGGACCGTTAGAATTATGAACGACACTTTCTTTTCCATTTCGGTAGCAGGTAATTACGCATTTACACAGGCGAATGCACTGCGAGCGCGTTCGACTCTTCGTTGTCACCAATTCATCGCCATTATCGCATCTCTCGTTTACACGTACCAATTGTTTCCCCTTCAGTTCGCATACGCGAATGTGTGCCTCTTCAGTCTCATTCATTAGATAATTACGTACTTTGATCAAGATAAGTATTCGTGGAGAGCATTACATATACGTCCATGATTTAATTGATGTAATATACGGTGGGCCAAAAGTTTCTTCCTTTTTTCCCTTTTTTTCCTTTTTTCTTTTTTTTTTTTTTTAATAAAACGTCAAAATATAAGAAAATACTAATTTTATTAATTTTAAATTAAACGTAAAATCAAACGTGATTCTTTTCCTGATTATGCTTTAAAAATTGTTTCTTCCGAATGTTGAAAGAAATACGTAATAAAAAAATTACGGATTTATTTTAGTAGGAGGTGATTTCTAGCCTATCCTATATAAATTGTGAGTTATTTAAACACCCTCTGACGTGTTCGTTTGAACTGGAAATAAAATAACAACCAAAGAGCAATTTAAAAAAAGTTCAAGTGTGCTTTCAAAGTTATTTCAAAACCATATTTTTTATCGGTATTTTATCGACGTCGTAGTTTTCCCCCGAGTTGAAATTGATCGATGTACATATATGTCTATTCGTACACTCTATATTTATTTTTGCCGAACATCATTTCGCGTAGCACAACGTAATAATAATTTAATACATGCGCGTATTTAATGTAGTGCCAATTTAATAACACGTAATATATTTGTTGAATTCCTACAATCGAAATTTTTCTACACATTCAGCTTGAAATTGAATAGGTATTGTCGTTCGTACCAGATTCGCCATACTTTGCGAATCTGATCCCTCTTGCCAAGTCGGTCTCGTGTACAAGTACTTTAATAACACTTTATCTACGGCGTTGCGTAATAAATGATGTGCATGTGCAGACGATCGAAGGTTGCGAGAAAATTGTCCGCAATTTCTGCATATCTTCTGTATCAAACTTGTTAGTGTTGGCCAATTCAGCTTTTTTACGTTGTATTTTATATTTCATACATTTTTCACAAATGTGTCTTGTAATATTGAAACAAACGTTAAAAATTATTATTTTTAATCGCGATGAATTTTTTTAATCTCAATGAATCTTTAGAATTGGCAATTTTTGCGATGATTTTTTATAAATGATTGAAGAAACAAGTGCTCAGAGCACGGTACGACGAAAAATAAACTGTGCGATGTATTTTTCACGGAATACGTTCAAACAATATTTTTAATCGCTTTTAAATCCAAAGGAATCTTCGAACTTCAAACGATAATTAAACAATTAATTCTTATAAATGAATGGAAAAGCAAGTACTGAGAATGGAATACAACAAAAAACAAACTGTATTTTTCACAGAGAACATTTTCAATCGCTCATAAAAAGTTTGAGGTGGAATTGGCAATTTTTCGACGATTTTTTAAAAAAATAAGCAACGCAATACACGTGACGCAGAAAATAAACTGTACGATGCATTTTTCACACAGAAAACGACTATTTTTAATCGCTCTTTAGATCTCATAGAAGAGAGGACTCTTACAATTTTTTAATCACCGCTTAATTAACGAGCGTGATCTTCTCATGCGAACGCTTTTTTACGAACATCGTGCGCGAGCGGCGTACATGTGTAAGGGATGCCTGGCGAATTTCTCGGTTTTTCTACTTTCCTCCGTCTAATTCCGAGAAACCAGCCGTGGTACGAGAGCCAAGTAGACAGTGTTCTCTCCCTCTCTCTCTCTCTCTCTCTCTCCCTTTTATTTCCAGCGAGCGAATTTCCAACAGAAGAAGAAACAGTGCGCAACTTTTTGTTTCGTCGTGTGCTCGCGTTGTCCGAGTACACACAGAGGCAACCGCGTAACGAGGCGTTCGTGTGTATCACACGGACAGTGCCTCGTGATAGAACGTTGACCCTGCCCATTTTCGCGGTCGAGAAATCCCTCCAAACAAACGTACGAAACGTACAAAGCGGAAAATAGAAAAAGCCGCTCCTGGGCGACTCGCAGCGATTGCTTAATCGCCCGACATAACCAAAACCCGAGAAAACCCGACCGAGGGAGAAAAACGACTTTCGCCAAGTAATCTTTTCGCGAATGGTTACACCGTGATGTATGAAAATACACCGACGATACGTTCAAAGAATGCTCGGAGGATTTTTGTAATTTCGTATCTGAAGCGAGCTTCGAGTGAAATATCGTGCAAAGTGGTGAACTAACCTTTTCCCGGGGAGGAGACGAGGACAACGTGGACACCGTGCGGGGGTGAGGATCTCTCTCTCTCTCTCTCTTTCTCTCTCTCGTCGAGGAAGAAATCCAACTGGCAATCCATCGGGGAAACCGATCGAGATCGGCGAGATTGACCTTCCTCCGCAGCTACCAGAGCGCCTTTCACCTCGGCTTGGACGATCGGTGCGTGTGTCGAGCCGGCACCTCACCGCGAGACTAGCGAAACATTGTACCGGAAGGAAATATTTATGCCTGGCGCGGCAGCTCGAGGAGAAAAAGGCGCGGCGTGTCTTCTGGTTCGGTTCGGTGGCGTCCGGACGAGTCGTTGCATCGTTGTTGCATCGCCGCCGACGAACCGACGATCGAGCCCGTTCACAGACGAGCGCTGGATGGAGACAGAAAGGACGGGGCTTCTTTCGTTACGAGGAGAGCCAGCATCGTCCATGTAAGCGGTCGAACGGTGAGAATGGCACTGAGGGGGAGTTTGAGAATCGAGCGTGGCTGAATTTCCGGACGCAGGGAGGCGCGGCGGTCAGGATCAGCCACAGGTTGCGCCCGCCTCGTTCACGCAGGCCGGGCGGGCATCTTGCCTGATCGCCAAGCGAGGGGAGGACACCCTCTCTCTGCCGGCGAAGCGACAGAAAGAGAAATCGATTAACTTAACATCCACCACTGTGCCTTCTTTTTCGTCCGGCGTTCGGTTCGCGGCTACAGTGTTACCATTTCGATCGCTCTCCGGCCCGAGCTTTCGTGCTATTAAGTACATCTACGACTCGTCCGACATAGCAAGATATGGTCTCTCGTGACCGTTCAAACTCACTCCAATTTTAAGTCATTCCAACAATTCGATCGGCCGATTCGCCAATTCTGGAAATGACCCTTAAAAGATACTTTAAAGTTGACTAACAGATTTTGGTATCACAGTTGATAGCGCCAGATTGCTTCGAGATTTAAAAATAGTCTCGAAAGAAAATTTTTGGAACGATCATCCGCCTCAAATATTGTGCGTCATCAATTAAGCAACAAATACACACACAATGCTGATCGCAAAAATTTTACTTCAGCGCTCAAATTTTGGTAAGTCGAGATTGCTTAATGATTTGAAAGTAGATGTTAAGAATGGTTCCAGAGAATTTTTTGAACGATCATTCGTCTGAAACGTACCGTTTCTTGCAAGAAGAGAAAGGCGTTTGTTTCCGTTTCTTCGAAATGTAAACCTCGATGCAACACAACGTTCGCTGTCGAACATCTACCTGACAACACTTGTACATACACAGTGGTCTATATTGTTGCTTAAGAGGATCATTCGCAGAACGAACACAATTGTCCTTTGTACTAGCAAACTGTTCCTAATAAAGAACCGATGGAATTGAATATCGACAACAGGCAACGCAGCAGCACTGGAAATAATCGTTGGCTACGCTCAGTATTTGTTTATCTGTTCAAATGCAGTTTTTCCTGTGAAAGAAGCGATTAATAATTTTGACATTTAAAGTCGAAGCTACGAAAATTATTAAAAATTGTTGTATTAAAATTACCTTTTGTCTTTTATATCAGCAAATTATTTCTAATAAAGAACCGACGGAACTGAATATTGGCAACATACGCAGCGCTTAAGATAATTTCGCATTACCACGCTCGATATCTGTTCATCTTTATTGCACACGTTGAGTATTTCTAGTTCGTGCCAAATGTGCTTTCTGTTGCGAAAAATAATTTCGGTGCTAATTACGTTGTACCGAATTTATGAAAACTTCGCGTGGAAATAGATGAAAATAATTTCACAAAACGAACGAACGATTTTTCAAAGGCGCACGATGTATGGCAGGAATCACGCAGTCGAGCGTACTATTACTCTCGCCGTGGTATACGGGACGATGAACCCGTCTGCACAGATTGGAGGGCGGAAGCCAAAACGAGATTTCGTTGCGAGCTGCAGTTTTACTCTCTTCGCGTTGAAAAATTATAGTAACATTACAAAAAAAAAAAAAAAAAAAAAAAAAAAGAAACAATATCGTTATTTTATATCCATTTTGATTTCACTCACACAGATAGTGTGAGTCTGTGAACGCCTAATGTGCTCCGTTTTTCTTTCACATACAGCGGCAAAATAAAGTTAAATCCATACATAATGCATGATCGAAGCAACAAGTTGTTGCAACATTTATTCTTTGCTGATTTCGCAAGAATATACACATCGTATGGTAACAAGATGAAGTGTGTATAATCACACGGCAAACTATAAAAATGGTACATATATTATAATTAATTGAGCAAGCGGGAAAATGATTCATTGCTTGCTACCCGTTTTATCGAGAATTTGATACCAGGCCGTAATAGCAACGACGTGGAGCCCGAAATTTCGAACTAGACGATAATCGTGTTAATTCGTAAAGAAAGAAAGAGAAAACAGCCTGGAGAGCCTAAAAATTGTCGATACAAACGCGAGAGATTTGTCGATAAGTTATCTATAATTTCGATAAAGAAGTCGAACGGATATTTGATGTTTAACGATCTCACAAGACCGTATGCGCAGGCTTTGCGAAGACACTCGGCGCTGTACTTTTAATTTTCACAATTTTTACAAAAATGGAAGTGAGTAACAGAACGGCGATCGATCTCTTTAATTTTAACCAACGCGACACGTTTCCGTTTCTCTGACCCCGTGTTAATTGATTTGCGTTAGATGTCATTTCACGTCGGTGATACCGAGGTGATTTTGTTTCGTCAATGGTATACGAGGGATTCGGCAGGTATTGCGGCGTCGATGATTGGCATTATTCTCTTGACGACAATATACGAAGGGATAAAGAGCTATCGGTGAGTAACTTGCTCCCTCGCTTCTTCGGAAGCGAACCGTAAGTTGTATATGGGACTTTCGAAATGTATTAATTTGTATATGCGTGTGTGTACTTAGGGATCATTTGTACATCAATACGGCACGTTTATGGAAAAATAGAACAGAATCACGTAGGAGGTGTGTATTCTCTTCTGTCAGATACGTCTTTATAATTGTAAATTTTTCTATTCCTCGTTCTTTTTTATTATTTTATTACTATTTATTATTATATTACTTTATTACTTTACATGAATCGTGTTATATCACTGCTAATCTAGTTTAACCTATGTTACTATTAAAAACCAAGGGACGTGCCTTCGTTATTTAACGAACGTGTTTTGTTTCAGTCAACTGCTCTTCTCGAAAATACACGTTTTCCAAACGGTCATTCACGTTATTCAGCTAGTCATAGGATATTTCCTTATGCTAATTTTCATGACGTACAACGTTTGGCTTTGCATCGCCGTAGCATTGGGCGCAGCTCTTGGCTATTGGGTGTTCAGCTGGGGAAAGTCCAGCGGAGATAACATTGATTGCTGCTTGTAAATTCTCAATCTTAGGTTCCATTTTCGTATCAGTGATACTGCACAGAGGGACAATTTTGTTCCAAAATAAAGTTTGAAACAGTGTTTTCGCGAAAGATATTTTTTTACACACAAACACGAATGTAACTTTTTGACCACTTTTTTTAAAAAAATAAATCACGTTTATTGAATCCATGTACAGCTGTGGTCCCAACTGATCGACGTCGATGCAGGGAACACTGTAATCGATTCGACACAATCGTTATCTAATCAGAAGTTCCCTTTTATTGTACGGCATAATCGGTATCTGGGTTATTCAGTCGTATCGTTGGTGCGGTAGAATTATTACAAAAATTCAATGTAAAATATTTTCAGTACACAACAAAAAAAAGAGTAGTGACAGAAAGGTTCAAAATGAAAGCTTCTAGCGAGGACGGACGATACGGCGGGTGGACGATAAACTCAAAAGTTACGTTCAAGAAAGATTTCAAGTCGCTTGACGAAATAATTTTCGGATGGGATAAATTTAACAGTGTGATGCTATTTGTTTTCATGCTGCTCTTTCTCATTTGGGCTGTCACATTTTTCGTGTCGTACAATATGTACAGTGCTACAGATCATGGTCATAGTACAGATCATGATCATAATCATGGAAGTCATGGGAATTGGAATCATTAATTCACATTCACGAAGTATAGTAAGTACTGTATATAGCAGTGAAAGATAAACACATTATCTGTTGTATTTTAATAACAATAACTGATAGTTATTAATGCTCTTGTACTTTTGATAATAACTGATAGTTATTAATATTCTAGTCAGAGTTATGTATCTATTAGTTATTACAAATGGATTAAAACGAACAATAATTTCAATCGTATATTTTTATCACAAGTTTCATATTATTATGTCACCAGTGTTTCACACTATCAGTATTTATAATAAGTTAATAAATATTTCGCTACAACGTTGGAAACAATTCTATGCTGTTCATTAACATTTGTTGCCTATAGTATCTCTCTGAAGAAACTATACATTGTAACATTACAAACATCACTTTTTATTTCAGGCATGATGAAATTTACACCGTGCTACCTGAGAAGAGAGTTTCTAGAGTATCGAAAGAAATTCCAAGTACTTTTCGAGAATTTCGAAAAAAAATGTGTACTAGCTATACCTCGGGCTTCCTAATTTTATCTGTAAGATACTTTTGCTTTTTAATTCAACGTAACGAATGATACTGAAAATACTTTAATCACTTTGAAACGTGCTATATCGGGCAATTCGATGTGATAAGCCTTTCGTCAGTGACGAAACAATTTACATCGGCGTAACAAGCATATCGAAAAGTGTCGGAGATCGGACGACATCCTCGTTAAAGTTGGAGACGAGGCGACTTAATCGTTTTGTCCGTTCGACGAGGCATAGATACACCTTCTATTTCGACGGGAGCTATTACACCCAAGCGGAGATTCTTTTTAATAATAATAATAAAAAAAAAAAAGAAAAGAAAAAGCAAAATAAAAGGGGGAAAAAATCGCAAACACAATCCGCATATTTACTTCTCACATATTTTCATCCTTGCTCTCTCTCTGCTGGAATCTAGATACGGTTCACGGTACGCAGCACGAACCGTGAAGTCATTACACTTGACACGACGAGTCTCGCACAATTTCACGTTGCGTTTTATCCACCCTTTCGCGAGAAGAGAGACAGAATAAAGGACCGAGTGCTTTTTGTCACGATATCTGTCGCGAGACTGGTTAGATGCGACAAAAATATCGTCGAAATTTCGACCGTGCAAATCGTTCGAATTGTGGAAAATCAAGATTGAAGTAAATTTACATATTAAAAAAACACATTTAATTTTCTTTTAACTCGACGTTGCCGCACGTTGCTGGAGGATTAACGCTCGAGGTCGGCGGGGACAAAGGGACATTGCCAAAAACATTTTCGTCGATCGATCCCTGGTAAACATCGTATCGAACTCTCGTTGTTTCCGAGATAACGTCACCGTGCTTATTTCGGTTCTTCTGCCGCCGTTCGAGGAGCGGAGTCGACAAGAGATCAACAGTTATCGCGCCACCCCTCTTTCGTTTCAACGCTATTCATCCGCTTCTTCTTTTCTCTCTCTCCCTCTCTCTCTCTGAGACACACCCTCCCGACTTCACCGCATCCACCTGCCTTGGGCGGCCTTTGTGCATTAAGCCTTTTGAACCCGATAATCCATAGAGATTGCAGCTCAACGGTTCGTGGTTCTTTCGCCTTTTTATTTCCTTTTTCTTTTCTTTTCTTTTTTTTTTTTTAATATATACATATACATGTGTCGCAACTTCCTCCTCATCTTCCCTCCTAACATAACCATCCACACGACATTTGTCGCGTGATCACCACGGATTGATCCTGTCCAAGTTCGTGATACTTGCCAGCAACTCGCGTTTTAACGGTTAAGCATGACTGACAGCCGTGTATCGACGTAATTAATTCCGAATCACGTATGTAGATCATTCGGCGTAATTGAGTGTTAATTGCGTCGTTGTAACATCCAATTGTAGCAACCAATTGAACGACTCCGCACGGTACGTATACTGCTTGAAAAATAATTCGCTCGTTGAATCGCCGAAATCTTGATCTGATCAAACGACGCGTCGATTGGTTTTAATCGGATGGAGCATCACGGGCTCGTTTATAATTTTGGCAGATCGATTCCATCTCTTCAGTTTGGACAGAAAATCGCTCTAAAGTTCAAGCAGTTGATTGTTCAGCTTTTTGTTTATTTTTCGAGGAAATATGTATTCCATTCGCTGCAATCGTACTTTTCAGTTTCCCTTTTGTGACGAGGAGGTGTCAGACAGGTCGACGTCCTCTGTAGGACTCTCTGCAGGGTGTGTATTTGTCGCGGAACAGCCACGGTATGTGTTGTTGCTATTGTAAATTAATATGACGGAGCCGCATCGAGATAACGAGGAACATCAGGTTGCAAGATGCAGGCTGGCTTTTGTAATTCTCCGTGTGATAATTACGGGCTTTAAGGCAAGAAATAAAGGCGTTAAGTTCTCAACAACGAGATGGTTTACGAGAACTTGACGTCCCGAGCTGCAATTTCATCTGTTTTTCAATTTATCGTTTTTGCGACAATGCGTCGCGTGTTTAATAACAACTGGCCAAACGTAATTAATCGAGGATAAGTTCAGAGGGGAATCAGACCAGATCAGATGGCGTAATTATTGTTATTAAGATTAGGATTCGAGCGCAGTTTGAGTGTGCGTGAACGCGCGAACGAACATCCCATGGGAATTCGTTCTCCCATGCAGACGCCACAGCTACAAGTAGGAGAGAGCAACTGGTCGATATTGGCGCGTTACTACGTTACGAATGAAGCCGATGTTGATGCAGTCCTTCCACAATTTTTATCGATTCTTTCAAAATTAAAATTTAAAAAAGTCGAGAGAATCCCTTTGAAAAAGTCCTTTTTTAAAACGTGAAAATAATTTACCATTCACACGCGATACACGATGTACGAACGGAGAAACCTTTCGAGGAGAGCAGATGAAAATTTTCGAATTTTTTTCCAAACAGCTCGAAATATTACTCGTTTCAGCGAGACGAGCAGCGTCAACCGCGTAGATATCAATCTTATCTTATCGAGCGGAGGCGGCGGTGCGGTGATGAAGGAAAAGCGAGTGTGACAAGCCGGCGAGCAAACAAAACCGAGCTTCGTTAACGAGAATAAAGGTCTAAAGTGCATTAACGGGTATCTCGGATTGTCGCGGAATCTTGCAGCATTGTTTGCAGGTGGCTCGGAGGGAGAAAGGAAATGGTGACCCGATGGATCGAATAATCGGAGAGGAATCGTCCCCTCCTCCCCCTCCTCTGCCCTCTCCCGGCAGACACGCCGCGCCAACGGCGTATAAGTAGATGTACGCGTGTGCGACCGGTCGATACTGGCGTCGGCTGCTAGTAAGCTGTGCATTCTCCTTTCACGCACGTCCCCTGAAATGTCGCATTTCCTCTCTGATTCAACCCTCCCTCGTGCCCTCCAGCCGCCAATGACAATACCGTACCACCGTGCAAGCGCACGTTTGTACGTTACCTAATCGACAGTGCACGGCTCGTCTTTAACGTAATCGGACAAACGACGTGCTACTTAGTACGCTGGCGAGGCGCCATCGTCTTCACCCCTATCGTTCACCTCTCGTCCCTTTTTTTGGTACAACCGTCAGCATCAGAAATATCTGAACATAATTATCTGTTTGTCTAACAATAGATGGCAATCACGTGGAATGATTTATCAAATAATAATATTAACTTTTATGATAATTTATTATATTAATGTAGTAAAATTAGTTGGCTACCTCTCTGTCTCACAACTTTGCAACTCCAAATGTTAAATATCCTTTGATTTTCAATTTTTTCTTTTTTTCCTTTTTGCGAACGAACGTGACCGAAGATTATTGATCGAAGAATCTCTTCGCGTGTATTTAATGACGCATCGTAGAAAATGATATCGGCGATGGATAAAGAAACTCTTGTAAAAGTTTCGTTCGATTTAACTGTTTTTGCTTAATATCAAAAGGACTTTGCTACTAAAGAGCTCCAATTAAAGTGTGTTTCACGTTATATCTACTATCTTTTA
>KQ435694.1:727181-745690 GCA_001276565.1 Melipona quadrifasciata | reverse complement strand
GTTTGTAATTTCAGTCGGGAAAGCCCGGGAATGTAAGCTGGAGTCGGAATGCGCCGCGATTCAAAATACAACGTGCATGGCGGATCCTCGGGACGGAAGAACGCGTTGTCTCTGCGGGGATTTCTCCCCGCCGCTTAATGGCGCGTGTACAAATAAATTCAAAGGTAATCAGTTCCTCCTAAACACTTTCGATCATACTTCATTCGAGACCACCCAATAGTTGTGCTTCAATTTCCAAGTATTAAATTCGAGAACTTAATGTCGTGTGTGAAAACAAGTACGTACATTGCATTCATGCAGTAATGTTAAATTGTAAGCATCGAATTCATATTTGGAATAAGAGAGATTTAATAATAACTCAAAGGTAATTAGTTTCTTCTTTATTTGAGATAAATAATTGTGCTTCAATTTGTGCTTGTTCGAGAATTTAATACCTTGTACATCATATTCGTACAATGTATAATTGCTGTAAACATCGAATTTTGGAGTGAAAGAGATGAAATTTCTTCGTGTAGAAGTTACCACTGTCATTTGCATATACTCACGTGTTCCCTCGCAATATATGAACACACGATTGTGTGCGGTAGTAAAACTGTGGTTATCTATGCAAATTGAGAAGCTTTAAGAATATCATTGTGCCCTGTTGTATACGCCAACGCCAATTTACTAGCTTTTTAACACAATACACACCTGCCATTTGCGAACACACAAAGTCGATGTGTCGTTTAATTCGTAGATTGATTGCTATTAAGGATACTATTTACGTTTTCCATCATCAGAGTGAAATATTTGAACCAGACCAGACGTAGTATCCTAACCTACGTTTATTTCTAGATTTAAGTCAGACTGGCTATTAGTGGCAGATCTGTAATTTAGTAAATTATAACCAGGGAAGTTTGGTTATTTAGATTGATCGCGATTGTAGGATACGTCGTAAGTAATTCGTGTGCTGTGCGGTGAAGAACTGTGGAATCTTCGATGATTCCAGGTCAAATAGTAATATCTTCTACAAAGGTTGAAAATTGATCGATTGTTGAACGCCGTGTCGAGAGCACATTCGCGTGAAATTGAGCGTTAGCGTGAAGTTAAAACGCACCGAGCTTTTATGGGCAATTAAGAACATTTGGTGTATTCGAAGAACAGATGTAAAATGATAGTTGGCGAGTGTAAAAGATTTAATATCCTGCAAAAAAATGATAAGAACTCAGTATCTCAATTATATATTTATATATTTACATAAATCGGCAATTATATATTTATATATTTATATAAATCGGCCAAACTAATAAAAGTAAAAATTTTCATCGTCTCGAGTGAAGTGAGAAGAGTTTTTGATCGAAATGCGTTCATTGTTGTCTAATTAAATAAATACAAGAACTTTCATTCACCCTCACGTCTAACTGATAATGCAAGTGATCAATGTATGTGTTTCTATTGTAGCGTTACGTGCCCCGTGTAACGAAGACTCTGAATGCGTCGATGGCGCACATTGCGTACAACGGAACAATACTCTGTCCGAGAAACGTTGCTATTGCAAAGAAGGATATTACGAAGAGAAACTTTTACTTTGCAGTGGTACGTCATCGCCATAGTTTTCTTCGCCCGTTAACCATCTCTCGAGCAGAAACAAAGTTGAGAACTGATAAAGGCAAATGAATTTAACTCGGAAAATACGATTACTTCTTGAAATTCCCTCTCTCTCTCTCTGTTTGCAAAACCGAGTATCTCTGTTTCAAGCAACAATAGCCACGTTCTATGGAAACTATCGCGTCTCCGGTTAACAGGCGAAGATTTTAATTATTACCAGAATGATAGTTTTAGTTTTATGGATTTACACGTGTTGAAGAGATTTCTAATTACACTTTTATCTTTTTCTCTTCTCTTTGCAGGTAGTTCATCCGTCTTTACATTTCACACAACACTTCTGTTAATTACATTGAGTATTCTAAAACGGAGCCTCTGTTAATTGCCTTGATCGTGGGACGAACTTTGCGAATTCTTTATAATTTTGAAATATTTATCGTGTACAACAAAATTCTTTAAAATTAATTATAATTTCTCGTTAGGAAACTAGGAGTCAGTTAGAACTATTGATATTGCACAAAATGAGGAAATATCAGTTTCAATTCTTTATTACCTTATATCGTATAACCACTTGTTTTCTAATTGATAGTCGATGCAATTTAACAACGCATATTAGTATACGTAATTGAAATATCTCAATATCACACCATCCTTTATCTACGAGAAATTTTCCATTACTATCGATTCTTATCTTTTAAATATTTATACGTATGGTTAATACTTAGGACTTTGCAAGAAAGAAATATATTAGCGTAGAATGTTGGACAATTCACGAGACAAATTACAATCCGCAACCGTAAGTAAAATTCATAGTTTACATTTTCTGTTTTAGGTGAATTTATTGCCTTGAGTTAAGTTGTACTAAGACAAGTCGTAGTAGCTAAATGCACCTATACCTGTTCAATAAATTCTCATATTTAATTTTCTGGAAAACAGTAAGTAATTCAAATGAAAAGTTCTGTTCCTTTGATCTCAGTCTATTTTTGTGGAGCAATTTTCTATTTGATAGTAGCACTTTCCTCGTTGTTGAACGAGTATTTCCTTCGAAGTTTGAATTTCTTAAAAGTTTAGTCGTCAAAATTGAATGTGCCTAATGAAATTTTGTATAATGTAACAACCTCATTCCACGTACGTATATTACAAAATAAATGTAATCTAAGATAATATTACTGTCACACAATTTTACGAGATAGAATAAAATACTATTGTAAATCGTTCAATTTAGCAACTATAAGTAGAAAATGCCTTTTCGTTTACTAATTGTAGTTACGGTTACAACATTGTGTACATAGCAAATTTTAATTCGTTGACAGACGTACATATAATGCTAAAGTTTCAACATGCCAATATTGTCTGAGGTACCAACGACTGTATGAAACAAACTATGTAATAACTGTACAATTAAACAACGTGTGCTAATAACTTACGCCAATACGCGAATTTATTAGAACACAAATGAACAGCAATGTTTATTTCAATTACGATGCATAGCATTTTATAACGTTTGTAAGTCGATAATACTGTAACAATAAACTGTATTATTCAGCTCCACTACACAGACACATTAGCATCACAAGTATGTCACGCACTAATAAATTTTCTCCGTACTCTAAATATCTCAGTATTTCTTGACAACGTATCAATTATAAATTACACGAGTCAATTGTGAAAGGTGAATAAATAGAAAACTTCATACGTATATTTTGTTAATCAATTCTTTTATTGTTTCTTCTGAAGAACTAATTGCGTTACGGTGTTTCCAGTTTGTCCACCAAACATGAATGTTTCATCAGCAGGCAGGACGTGTAAAATGTCAAAATCTGAAATATTATTAATATTATTGATCATAAAGATTAACTGAAGAGTGCAATTAATATTGTGATATGAAACGTTGCCTTTACTTTGCGTTAATTGGTTTAAATTATACGAAAATATAAAAAGTATCGAATATACATATATCTTTTTAATTAACAGTGCAACACTTCTGATGACCAATCGTAAAGAAAGTGATTTTGTACATAAAAAAAGAACAAAAGCAAATGCAATTTATTATTATTACTTTGATCAATAATACAACTTACAATTTTGAAAATGTTTCTCTATTTCTTCCTTAGTCCAGTTACATGAAGTTAAAACCAAGTAGCCAGAAGGCAACAGAATTCTGTAAACGTTTTCTATATACTTTTGCCGTTTCGACGCAGGATTTTCTGGGTTCAAGCTGATGGCGTCGTAAGTTCCTTTGTCGTGCGCCAATTTAAAGTTGACGGGCAAATTGAAATTTTTGGAATCGAGTATGTCGCAGACCTTCAGCTCGACGTGCGGCGTATTATTCTCTGTTAATATTTCGCGAGCTAAATCAACTGCTTTTTCCGAATAATCTATACCGAGCAACTCTTCAAAACCTAGTTTCACAAGTTCAACCAGTGTCATTCCGTTCCCGCATCCTATATCGATTATTTTATCATTTTTGTTAAGTTTCAGCTGCGTATGGATCCAACTGAAAAATTAGACAGAATATTTAAAAATACAACAGTACGTACAATAGAAGATACATTCAATATCCAACAATATTTCTGCGTTAAATAATCGTCGATTTTAAAAATATTACCATCTAATGGTAAAACAGAATTCGACAGCCAATTTTTTTAACAGACAAAGTTTACGAAAGATAGCACCACTAGTCTCAGAATTGAAAAACTATACTGTTTACGGCACAGCTGTTGTGTAGCACAAACGTACATGAACTTCTCGTGTCTTTTTTAAACGAGTTAAACTTACCGTACAACTTTCAGTGTATTACTTTTGCCAAACCATATTTCACCTACGTCTCCGCACTCCTTAAAGTTGTCAAGATCATCCGAATAAATCCTTTCCCAACTGTAACATAATCGTGACATAAAGTAATGCTTATCGAGTGTTTCACACTTACGAATACGGTACGTACACAATACTTACTAATCAAGTGTACCTAAATCCGATGGTGCGAGTTCTTCGATATTTTCATCTGTCATGATTTTACTTCGTTTGTATGAATGTCACGATTGAATCGTTGTTTTAAATGTTGAATGTATTGATACCGACTTCCGGACGTATATTTTCATGAAATAAATAATTTATAAGAAAAATGTGTTTCTGAAATTTCACTCGCCGTGAAACGCGTAATTACGTTATGCGGAACTTTATCGGGCTGACATAACCTCACTTTTAAACCTAACCTACGCTGCGTAAAATGTACACATATACTGCATAAGCGTGATTGTGCAGGAATCGCAATCTGCGACTGTTTGATAGAGACGTTATTTTTGTCAACAGTGTCAATTTGTTAAAAATGGCTAGTAAATTATTAGACGTACTTCAGATTGGTAAGTAAAACATATTTTTTTGTACATTTCATACTTTTATATATACATATATACATATATTTTGATTTATTGTACAGTTAAAGTAGTTTACACATATGCAACATCAGATAGTAAAAATATACAATTTACATGTTATAACAAAATAAAAACATGAAAATTTCATTTGTACCTTTGGTACTGTTGATTTTCAACTGTTAATCTTTGGTTTAATATTTGCTCTTCTCAAATTGCTATTCAGGAAAACAGCGTGTGAAATCTTCCATTTTACCTTGGCGTCAGCTTTCTACAACAAATTTGAAACAAAGTAATGTTAAACCAAAAACTGGTGTTTTAATGCTAAACATGGGCGGTCCTAGTGCACTTGAAGAAGTGCACGAGTATCTATTACGCATAATGACTGATCGTGATATGATTCAACTGCCATTCCAAAGGTTTAGTTTGATAGAATTGTTATAATTTGTAGCAGTGAAATCAACATTAAATTAAGATTCCACGTAATGCATATTGCAGTCGATTAGGTCCTTGGATAGCAAAATCTCGTACTCCTAAAGTACAGAAAAAGTATTCAGAGATTGGTGGGAAATCTCCTATCTTAGAATGGACGAACAAGCAGGGCAAACTTCTATGTGAGAAATTGGATAGTATTTCACCAGAAACTGCACCTCACAAACATTATGTTGCATTTCGTTATGCTAATCCCCTTACTGAAAATACACTACAAAAGATAGAAGAGTAAGAACACTGATTTGTCATTGAATGAAAATAGATATTAAATAGAATTAATGAACTTTAACAAATAATCTTCTTTTAAACACTACATTTACACGCACATTTTTATTTTAGAGATGGCATTGAACACATGGTTCTCTTTTCTCAATATCCACAATATTGTTGTGCTACGAGTGGATCAAGTTTTATTGAAATATATAAATATTATACGACCAGGTAGTAGTATTTGTGAATTTTTTTTTATGTATTCAGTGAATGAATTATCATTTAATTGTGTATTATACTAACAATAAGTAAACTCTAATTATTTAAAACTTATAGGAGTTTAGAGCAGAACTGTTTACAAATGACTTGTGTAACTTTGTCATTAGCATTTTATTAAATTAAGCAGCTCATTTTCATTTTTTATGAGTGCCATATACACACACATTGTACATTTTCATGTTCCACTTAACTGGTTGAAGTTGTTCGCAGAGTTTTAAAAATATTTTCTCCAGCTAGTATAAAAAAGGTATAATTAAACTTCTTGATTTTTCTCGACAAGTAGCTAATTATATTTTTAATTCCTCGTATTTACAACACGAAACTTTCTTTGAAAGTTGAGGAAACTTAGCGTATTTGTAAGTAAAGGTCTGCAATAAAGTATGCAATAAATTCTTTTCACGCCAAGATATTTTAAACGTACAAAAATTCTGGTAGAAAGTATTTAAGAGTAAAGAAGAATGATTTTTTTGCTTGTTAATTAAATTTATAATTAGGCAAAATTGCATAAATATGATAGTAAATATTATTCATCTTTTTTATCTCTTTCGTAATATGATTCATAAATGATTATATATTCTATAACGTGCACTAACTACATAGATAAATATCTTAATTAGTTAAGAAATAAGAACAGAGAAGAATAAAAAAGATCGTTGTATCGGATAGCACTTAGAAATTTGTAATTTGCAGAAAATTACCTTCTAACATGAAATGGAGCGTAATTGATAGATGGGCAACGCATCCATTGTTCATAGAAACAATTACAGAAAGAATCAAAGGAGAATTAGCTCAGTTCCCTAAGGATATAAGGAGCGACGTCATAATTTTATTTTCGGCTCATTCGATACCATTGAAGGTTTCTTTTAAAAACAAATTGAATTGCTTTAATATGACGTGTTGTTGCAGTCGTTTAAACGTTGCGTTTTGCATTGTATTTTAGGCCGTATCTAGGGGTGATGCTTATGCGTCCGAGGTAGCAGGCACAGTTGCCCTAGTAATGGAAAAGTTACAATATTGTAATCCGTATAAATTGGTATGGCAGTCAAAGGTATAGGCAATGCTTTCGTTTTAATTACCAATGTCTTAACATTTACTCAATGAAATTTATGTATTCTCGGTTCCCTTGATAGAACAAAGATCGTTTTTGTAATAAAATAAGGGAATACGTTTCTTTCATTTATATATATTTTTCCTCTTATCTGATTCGACTTATCTGATTCGACTTATGTTTCGACATTGATATTCGTATTTAGGTTGGTCCTGTAAGTTGGCTGGAGCCTTTTACCGACGATGCTATAAAAGCTTACGTAAAGCAAGGGAAAAAGCATTTTATGTTAGTACCGATAGCATTTGTTAACGAACACATTGAAACTCTTCATGAATTGGACATTGAATATTGCAAAGAATTAGCGGAAGAAGTAAGTGTTTTGTTCTGTATTATTGGCCTTTTACTTTGCTTTTACTGGCTACAAAGAGAAAATTTTTTATTTCTCCCCCCTTTTTTTTTATCTTCAGCTGGGCGTTGAAAAAATACGGAGAACTGCAGCACCCAATGATCATCCTACGTTCATAGCAGCTCTGGCAGATATCGTTGTTTCTCATCTTAAATCGAACAAGCCAATAAGTCCCATGTTTTTAACGCGTTGCCCTCACTGCGTTAGCAAAAATTGCGCAGAGAGCAAAAATTGGTATGCACAAGTATGTAAAAATTGAAAAAAAGAGACAACTACTCTATAAAATATCCACGCGTGTCGTACTTGTTACTTGTAATATATGTGTATGCAAATGTCAGTATTTGTTTTTATAATTCTTTACAACCTTTCTGTTGGTTAGCGACTATCCTATAGTGAAATATTTACTATATAAAACACACGATGTCTTTGTAATACGATGACTTGAATAAAATATTGAAATCTCCTGACAGACGTTGATTTCTTTCTTTTTCCTGAATTTCACCAGACACGTAGTATCACCGTTCTTACTGAATTTTTGAAAAACATGTTTCACGCGCAAAAATGGGTTATATACATTTTAGAGGCAGGACGAAAAGACGATTTATCGAGAAAAACAATTTGCTTAAAGAAATACATGCAAATTTAATTACTTTGCAAAATTCAAAAATTCAAAAATTTAAAGAGGATAAAGTTCATTCAACGATGAGAACAACGGTGCTTGAGAAAAGAGGTGTCTTTACGTCTTTAGAGAAAAAAGAGAAACAGTCGATTGATTGGCTGTTAAAAGGGTGAACTTAGCGTAGGTGGTCCCGCGGCATTTATCGAGAGTAACCGTTCGATTTCTTTGCAGGTTACTCCCGAGGGAGTTATCGCGGCGACAGCAGAGAGCGTCTGCCGCGCTCGAGGTATCGAACGTGAGTGGCGTGGCGCTGGCTGCCGCGACGCTTATATAAATGCGCGGCGTCGGCAGGCGCGCTCAGTATGTGTCATGCTTCTCGAGCGCGAGCGTCGTCCGTGATGGCGGCCCGAGTGCGGTTGAAGATGCAATGCGGCACCGTCGTGTTGCTCCTCGTTGTCATCGTTGTGGTGTGTGCTATGGATGTTGTGCGTGGAATGTTCGAGCATCGTCACTGCAGTCACCAGCATCCCCGGGCGCACGAGGTAAGCGTTGCAAAAAGAAAAAAAAAAAAGAACTATGTACATATGCATATACTCTCAACTCTCCCGTCTCCTCTTTCTCTGTCACTCGCTTTTCACTCTCGTTTCATTCTCGTTTCTTTGTTGTCTGTCTGCCTGTTCGCTCGACAGACGCTTACCGGCCAACTGGACTGCTGGTGCTCCTTCTGTCAGTTGCCACCTCGATACTTGTCGCTCTTTCTGCTTTTTTTACTTTCCTCCCCTTCGTCGCCGATTCTCTCCTCTTTGTCGCGTGAAACCAGTCTTTACCTCCTCCAGGGATGAAGTCGCGTGATTTCGAGCAAGCGTGCGTTTCACGTGTCACGTGCTCCCACCGTCTTTCTTGCACACCTGTATCTCGCGTGCGTCCCACTTCAACCAACTCCGAGCCGACGAACTCTCCGGTCTCTTCTCCGTTTCTTACCTTTGGACGTGATTATCCTCTTTTCAAACCGTTACGTTGTTTCACACGACGCCATTTTGACACTTTCGAATCGAATGGCGCGTTAACACCACGTGATTCGTAATAGGATGCGAAACGTTCGCAAGGTGGAATGTATCGTTCAATCGAATCGAACTTCGATAGTCGAAATCTGTATCGCACACGTCGGTTTTCCCGTGTCAGGTTATTTCGTTTGTTTGACCGCTCGTAATGTTTGTCGCGAGTGCGAGTGATCGCCGGCGAACTGTGAAATACATACATATTGTTGCACGTAACGTGTCTACCGTGGAATGTGACTTTGATCGCGCGGAGAAAGGTATCCATGAACTTGTTTTCATGCGCCGGTGAACCACGTGTTTTGGAAACAAGCGCGCGCCTCGCTGTGCCTCCAGTTGTGCTCCGTTTTTCTCGTAAGTGAAAAATCCAGTCAATTTTCTATTGAATTTCGTAAAAGTGTTTTTTTCTACCCATGATGAACAAACTTTATTTTCAAACGAGTAAACATGGGATTTTATCTTAACATGTTATACTATATCGCTATTTGAGATAGATTTTAATTCCAACCTAACGTAAGTGCGAACTGCACGATTGCACGAACTGTTGATATAATAATTTCTAACAAAGTCACGTTATCGTATAGTTCGTTATCGAATAACGTTACAAAATAATCTTAGCATACGTGTAAAGTATAGTTCGTTGATCTAATAATCATAATAATTTCTAATAAATTCATTTTATGTATCGTGTATCAGTTTAATGTTCAGAGTAGTAAAGTGCAAAAATTATTTGAAATTTGTTTCTGTTGGAAAAATATCGCACAGTAACTGTATTAAAAATCTCCAGTAATAAATATAAAAATTAAGATTGAAATCCAGTAATATAAATATAAATATAAAAGGTATTTGAAATTTGTTTCTGTTGGAAAAATATTGCACATTAACTGTGTATTAAAAATCTCCAGTAATAAATATAAAAATTAAGATTAAAGTCCAGTAATATAAATTAAATATAAATATAAAAATTGTTTGAAATTTGCTTCTGCTGAAGAAATGTTGCAAATTTGATTCTCTTTCTGTGTTAAAAATCTCCTACGGCCTTGACTAAAGTTTCAGGTTCTTATCTCCCCATACTTTCTGCATAATTTGCTTGTTCTGGCGCCCGAAACGTGTTAATTTCACTCCTGATTGATTTTACGAGCTCGCCACACTTCGGTGAGCTGTACACGTTTGGATTCGACCGATCAAGCGTAAGCTTTCTCGTTTCAAACGTTACAAGCTCGAAAAATCGTTCCGAGTCGATCGTTAGATCCGACAATTTCGCTTCCCGAACGTTCGTTCTTCGCGATCGATTCGCATTTTTATCGACTTTAACAAGAGTTCAGAGTGCATTCAATTTGGGCATATTTTTCGGACATCGTGAACACTTTTTTGCGCGTCGGGTGGACGATACCTGGATGGATATGTGCGGCTTCGTGCAAATTTTTTTTTTCCACGAGTTCCCCGAATTTTCCGCCCGGTCTGGTTTTCGACTGCGCTGTTTTAATTAACGCTCGAAACGCCTAGCGTCCGTGATATCTATGAATATCGGGAACGATGGATCTAACGGTTTTAATCTATTAAGCGAATTAATCCGTGGGAGGAAAATTTGATAATTTGTTGATCGATCGATCGTGCGACATATGCAGGGTGTCTCATTTGAAACGCCATTGTCTCCTAAACCAGTGGTTCTCAACTTGTGATAATTCATATTGTACTTATTGTACTACTTTTATCGTACGAACATAATACTTGTCCTAAGATACAGGGTGTCTCATTTGAAACGCCATTGTCTCCTAGACCAGTGGTTCCCAACTTGCGATAATTCATATTGTACTTGTACTATTTTTATCGTACGAACATAATACTTGTTCTAAGATACAGGGTGTCTCATTTGAAACGTCATTGTCTCCTAAACCAGTGGTTCTCAACTTGTGATAATTTATATTGTACTTATTGTACTATTTTTATCGTACGAATATAATACTTGTTCTAAGATGTCTGTGCGAGAATGTACATGATAAATCGACAAATTTGAAAAAAAAGCAAAGGTCACCTTGACATCTCGAAGAAACGTTTAGAATTCATCAAGATTTGTGACCACCGTAAGAAACATTTTTTTTCCACAATTTAGATGATTGCGTGATACGTTTCAAACGTGACACCCTGTGTGCACGCACACGCGATACCTGACGCGTACAATCATTTCGTTTATTCCAGTAAATTCGAGTTTGCATTTGTAAATTGAAGAAAGCTCCGTGACTATTTCAGACTGTGAGAAAAATCCAGGCAAAGTAACGAGTATAGCAAACAATAAACAGAGAGAACATGATGAGGTTAATTACGCGAAGGGAAACATGTTGCAATGTCACTCGACGCAGCCAACTTTTACTTTTTTTTCGAAGAAGTAAACGCGATTCTCCGCGAGGAGAAGTTTTGTTATTTCAATTTATTTTCGCCCATATTTTCAACTCGGAGAGACTTGATTGAAATTAATTCGCGAGTCAATCTCGTTAAATTATCCAAGTGTTTTAATTATTTAATTAACGAGGAGATAAAATCATTTGATCGCGAGTCACATTATAATTCACGATTGAACGAACGCGTTAGCATTATGTAAACTCTGACGTGAAATAACGGTATTTAATAATTTCAGCGCGTTTATCACTGAGCACAGTTCAACGCTGAATTAACTCGAAGACAGTCGGCGAGTCGCGTTTCCAATTGTTTGAAAAATTATTGGCAGATAAATTGCAAAATTTCGGAAAATCGATCGACGTTGAAATTAAAGGATCAACAGAAATATATTTAATTTATTGTTTTATCTCGCTGCAAATATCTGGACACCTAAAACGATTTTAGGTTAACGACACATTTGTTTTTGAAGTTAATCATATTATCAAGCGTCGAATTTTATCAACTTGTTCGCTCTTTTTCTAAAATTAAAAGTTGTTCAATTTGCTTGAACGTAACATTTTCTATCTTTTATAGTTATTATAGTTTTTATAGTTTATCTATTAAAGTTTCCCACGATTGGCTTCAACGATGTCTCGTTTGTGATAATAAAAAAAAAAATAACAATTAAGACAAAGCGAATATTAAAGTAAAAACTCATAGATTGAACTATAATATATATAGTTCTGTCATTTGTGGCAAAGATCGTTTGTAACAATGATAGTTCAACTGTTCGTTTCAATTTTCTGCGACAGAGTATGCAGAAAGAAGGATCGAACGTTAATTAATTTATTGCATGCGAAAAGTTATGTGAAATTCGCGTGATGCAGTATCGCTTTTATCACGGACGGGAGGCTCACGCAGTTTCCGTACATTTATATTTGGATCAGTTTCCCTCGCCGAGGGAATCACGCGCCGCGGCCTTGTTTGCCCAGTAAAATAATTTTCTAGCAATTCCGGACGATCGTTCAAAGTGGTTTTTTCGCCGTTTAAAGGCGAAACTTTGAAAATCATATCAAAGAGAATTTGAACGCGAATAAAAGTTTACGGCCGCGGCCGGCGGTGACGCTCGTTCGCGCTCGTCAGCGTGCTTGAATTTTACGAACGTTGCGAGCCTCTGTTCGTAAATTTGAAAAAAGTTACCCGCACGGAGTACACTCGGCCGCGTCTCGCGTGTTGATTTTTCCTGTGCTATTGCCTCTCAGTCGTAATTTATAATTTAATCCGGTCGGTTTGTTCTGGAAAGGCTCGCGGTAAAAGAGAGAGAGAGAGAGAGAGTTACGTTCCACACAATTGTGTCCGACCCTTTATTGGATTCCAGCCAAATATCCCCTCCCTCCCCATAGGTTTCTTTGTTGTCATTTCAATAATGCGCCTTGAAATTTCCAATTATTCGCAAACGAGTTGTAGATTTTTTTGAATCTTTAGGAGTTTTATAGTCTCTACATATTTGATTTTCACAATATTCAATCTTTATAGCTGCAAATTCCATTAACTGGCGGCCCTTGCCTCTACTTTCTCGATCGCTATCTTCCACTGCATCGATCTCCTCACTATCTCCCCACTTGAAATTTCCTCGCCCCCACTCTCTCGCTGATACAGTGGAGGGGGTAGCGCTAGCGAAGCAGGGACAAGGGCCGCCAGTTCGCCAACTCTGCGTCGAAAGAATTTCTCGTCGAGCGCGACGAGAATCAGCGTATGTATATTTTTTTATATACATCAAGCGCGGGTGATCGAGATTCTTTCGCCGTTGCGTTCGCGGGCTCGTTTGCGTAATTTTCAATCGGAAAACGATTCGCCTGTTCACCGTGTTATCTTTCCATTGTGCGGCACGGAGTTTTTTTTTTTTTTTTCATCGGGGAAACGATTTTTATCGTGTAATTTGTCAGAAATCAAATTCGGTGTTTTAAAATTAGTCCCCGCGTCGGTGCGCAATCTCGCGTGTATACGCGATCGCGTATATACTCGCTGCGAAATATATCCGGTTTTAAATTTTGCCGGCGGAAGCGCGAGGCGATCCTGCCCGCCGCGAATAACTTAAAATAAAGTGCACATTTGTTACCGGACTTGATTGTTGGAATAAATTTGCATCATGGCTATACATGTATGTATACATACTTATAAATGTTAGTGTCGCAAATTTTCTCGTTACGTTCCATCATACGGTTCAGCGTTCCATGATACGGTTGTGCGAATCAGTATTAATCGAATTACTTACTGCTTCGTCCATGAGATTGTTGTAACTTATACATTTTAACCGCTTTTAAAATTTCTTTGTGAAGAAATAGAGCTTATTGTCACGCGATAACGATTATACTCGTGTAATTGCTAGTTGTAAAATTGAGTTGAATTACAAGAAAGTGACATTGGTTTTTTGTTGTTGTTGAAAAATCAATAATTTTATTGTTTGACTCTGCGAAACTTAAACATTAACTTTCTCGTTAAACGAAAAAAGTCAAACATTTGAAAACGAAGAAACATTGGAAATTTAATTTATTCTTTCAGAATGATATTTTTTAGAGGAAGGTACGACGTAATAATGGTCGACATGTAATTCTTGTATATTATTTTCTGAGCACAGCGAACATCTTCGCGTGGGTTTAGTTTTTGACGATGTGCTCGAACGAGTGTACTCGTCGTTGAAAGTTAAGAGAAGATCGACAAATTAACGCACGAACGGTGTCGTTGGCGGGAAATTTGAGGGCCATGAAAGTCTTCCGGGCCTCCGGCGGACGAACGAAGATGCACGAGACATTCTCTCGTCGTTTTCTTCCTGTCTCGCTCGTCATTCGTCTTTCCTTTCCTTTCCTTTTTTTTCTTTTTTACGCTCGCTTTTTACCTCCACGCTCAACTTTTGCGCCTCTGGGGCTCGCGCGAATTGCACGCCCATGCATATTCGAAACTTTTCCACGGCTTTCTCTGCCGGCACGCTAACTTCGCAACCCTTCCTTTCGTTAATAAAGAATGGTCCATTTGGGGATGTGCTATCGATCCTAAAAATAGACCGCAATTCTCCCAACTTTCCCACGGCTTATATCGGGGATATCTTTATTGAAGCACATCTCCTCTGGTCGGGGAGGGTGAAGAGCGTGAAATTACAACATTTTTTTTCCCTCTTTCGTTTCTTTTTTTTTTTTTTCTCTTCTTTCTTTTCTACGATAGTCCCCGGCAAAGTGATCGGAGCCAGCTCTGTTCATTTTCGAGGCGAACGTTTCACCAGATAGATCCCTTTTATTTGTTTATTTATCTCGTCGAAATCATCGTCAGCGTCGGATATGTGATTATTAATGCCGCTGCGAGATGTATTTCGCTCAGCGATTTATTGATAACGTTATCGAGGACGTGTCTTCTTAAACATTCTCGCAGCGACGCGACAGTGATACGAATATTCAAAGATTCATTGACGACTCTTTTCTACCTCGGATTGATTTTTTTTTTTTGTCAAAAATGGACAAGTTGCTCGATGTTGAAATAATTTCTTCTGATGACGTTCCCTGCTTAGTGGATTCTTGTTGAGCGTGTAAAAGGGTTACGTAATCGGTAATGTAGCGGAAAATGTGGACACAGGTCAGAATCGTGTCTTTACGAGGCAATTAGTCAGGATGGAATTAACGACTGCGTAGAAAGCAGCGAATTATTCAAATCGAAATTTTCCAACGACGTAACGTGTTTCACGTCTGATTGGGTATACGGCGCATCGGAGCTACAGGGTGGGCCAAAAGTTTCTTCCCTATTTTTTTTTTTTTGTGGGCCAAAAGTTTTTTCCCTTTTTTTTTTTTTTTTTTTTAATGAAACATCAAAATTCAAGCATGATTGTTTCACTACTTTAATTTGTAAAAAAAGATACATAATTAAAAAAATTACGGATTTATTTTACTTTAGTAGCGATTAAAAGTGATTTTTGGCCCATTCTGTACAATGACGATGGAAAATCGTCGACAATTTGCTACTGACGTAGTATCTCCTTGCATCGAGAATCGTAAGAAAATTCTTTTCGTAATTAAATCGACGATAATCTCGACGATCAAAATTTTTTCGTCGCAGCGGGCCTTTAAAATTCGCGCGCACGAGTGATTCTTTTCACCATTTTATCGAACATCTTGGGTTCAAACGCGAAAAATTGAAGAAATCCTAACCTCAGTGTTCCAGAATCGATAACATGGCAAAAGGAAATCGTGCGGTGAATTCTAAATTTATCCACGAAAAAGCCTTTTTTTTGTACTTTCGGACAATATTTGAATTTTTGAAATTTTCGCCAACGACCCGCGACAAAATCATTTTCGAGAAAAGAAAGACGAACTCACGACTGGCAAAAGTGGAAACGACATCTCTTTTTGTGCAATTGACATTGTCACATTGGCACAATTACATGCTCAAACAGCGAGTTCTTCTTCGAGATCGAGGGAATGGACGATAGATACAGAGCGTAATTGTGTTTTCAGTTATCGGCAATCTTTCACTTCAGGTGAAAAACTCATTGACGACGGTGGCACGATGTGGAGATCGATAATCGCGTGGAATTTTAATTGTCGGCGAAGTCGCCTGGTGCTTCCATTGGAATTCTTGTCCGCTTGTTCACAGGTTTGTCATAGTTTTCACTGAGAACGGCCCCGAATTAATCACGAGGGATTGTTTGAACAGACAATGGTAGTCATAGTAAACTCGAAGTGGACTGAATAGAGTCCAGGGGATAGGTCCGTGAAGGTTCCGAGCAATGCCACTGTGCTAATTAGTACGGCGTTCGTAGACGAATGTAATATTCCATCGTTAGGAAGGTGAGCGACTTCAAATATTCACTACACTTCGCCCTTTGAACGTGGAATCTATTGCTCCGTTGCTTTCGCAATCGTGGAAATTTCTTCCTAAATCATTCTCTTTCACGCAAATGAGTTCGTATTATTTAGGCACTATTTTTTGTGTGTTTTAACACGTTTGAACAGGTTTGAAGAAGTAATTCCAAAAACATTATCCGTCACTAATTAATTGAACTTAATTAAAATTAAGTATTTAATTAATCACACAACAACAGTTAATATTCATTATATTCGCCTTTTGAACGTGGAATCTATTGCTCCGTTGCTTTCGCAATCGTGGAAATTTCTTCCTAAATCATTCTCTTTCACGCAAATGAGTTCGTATTATTTAGGCACTATTTTTTGTGTGTTTTAACACGTTTGAACAGGTTTGAAGAAGTAATTCCAAAAACATTATCCGTCACTAATTAATTGAACTTAATTAAAATTAAGTATTTAATTAATCACACAACAACAGTTAATATTCATTATATTCGCCTTTTGAACGTGGAATCTATTGCTCCGTTGCTTTCGCAATCGTGGAAATTTCTTCCTAAATCATTCTCTTTCACGCAAATGAGTTCGTATTATTTAGGCACTATTTTTTGTGTGTTTTAACACGTTTGAACAGGTTTGAAGAAGTAATTCCAAAAACATTATCCGTCACTAATTAATTGAACTTAATTAAAATTAAGTATTTAATTAATCACACAACAACAGTTAATATTCATTATATTCGCCTTTTGAACGTGGAATCTATTGCTCCGTTGCTTTCGCAATCGTGGAAATTTCTTCCTAAATCATTCTCTTTCACGCAAATGAGTTCGTATTATTTAGGCATTATTTTTTGTGTGTTTTGATATGTTTGAACAGGTTTCAAGATTCATATTTTACGCAATATTATTTAGGCATTATTTTTTAGTGTGTTTTAATATGTTTGAACAGGTTTGAAGAAGTAACGTCATCTGTCATTACTATTTAATTGATTCAACAACACATTAAATATTCAATATGTTCGTATTTTAAATATAGACATTGCTCCATTGTTTTTTTTTTTTGACAATCATGGAAATTTCTTGACAAATCATTTTCTTTCAAGCAGATGAATTCATATTTATTTTCTGCACAGATTAATACGTTTGAAGAGGTTGGAGATGTAATTCCAAAAACGTCATCTGCCATCAACACTCAACGTTATTAAACAGTACGGTTGTTAAGTTGAAGTTTTGTCGATAATTCGTTTGCGTCACGTTACGCAATTAACATCTTGATATTGCACTAACAATCTCACACAGTTGAAATGACGTTAAGAAATACGTTTCCTGGAATTCGTTCGAGCGATATGAAATTATTCTTGTTATTACTTATTATAAGAAATGTCCACTTGAAGATTTCTCTTTCCTCGGGATAGCGTTTCGACGATGGGATCGGTGGTTGCGAATGCAACGCGGAACGGATCAATGTATTATTAGGCGGCGATAACTTTCCAATCAGACGGAACACGCGCGCCGTGTGGGAACCTTTCTTTATTCGTATGCTGCCGTTACTCGAGCCCGTTACAAAGTTGGGCTGTCAGGCGTCGAAATGGAGCACTTTATTTCCCCAGGAACGAAGCGCGAAAGATTTTCGAAAGTGGATCCCGCACGATCAAAGGGAATCCCGGGGCGAAAGTGGTCATAGAAGTAAACCAATCTGGTCTTGGCTTCCACCGCCAGGTCGGTCCTCGGTTCTTTTGCTGAAAGTTTCCCAACAGATGGGGCGGAAGCTCGTCGAGATGCTCGTGGGGGACGAACGAGCGGACTTTCCTATCGATCGAACAATTGGAATACATCCATGCACGCGTCGTGCGCGTTGCCTTTATTTTCGTTTTATTTTCCCAAATTGGTGATCGCTGCCTCTTGCCAAATTTATTTCAAACGCGACTGATAAAAAGTAAAAACTTGGACAGACCTTTAAACTGCAAGTTGAATTTAAACGTCTTGGCGTCGCGTGCAACTCTCGGGCTCCCGGGTTGATTGTATTTTAATCGTTCGGAGAATAAATAGTCAATCGATTCGGAGAGCTAGATACCGGAGCCAATTAAATGCAAATTGTCGCGGATACCAGGTTTATGTATTCGAGATCGGCCGCGGTATGTATCGGGCCGGAAAGAAATTAAAACCGTGAAATGCCTCATTTGCTGCCCCCCCCCTCCCTCCTCTCCCCCCTCCCCCCTC
>KQ435694.1:702191-716842 GCA_001276565.1 Melipona quadrifasciata | reverse complement strand
CTCGTATATTTCTCTTGATTCGATGCGGGGTTTAATTAAATCTCCAAGTTAGATTTGGGCGGGATAACGAGAGCACGCGCGCGCTTGCGGTCTTTTTAAGCTCTTCGAGGATCGTTTCGAGCTGTTTTGGGAATACAAATCACGGGAATATTGGGGATATTGTGCAGTTGACAACAGGCTAATCCGCTCTGTTCCAAGTATCGCGTAGATCTCATTGTTCTGTTGTAGAAACTGATAAAACAGTGCTCCAGGTTGCACTGGATCTGCATTATATTCTACAAATCCCACACTTTTTGCAAGGGGACGGAGGAAAGATAACGAAATTATCGATAAAATTTTTAGACACTACGAGCATTTGTTATTCTATATCTGTCGACACAATATTGCTCTCTGTAATATTATATTCTGTACGTCCGATTTGTATTTAACGATCCGATTTGATTGCATCCGATCGAATTTTAGCGATGTAATTACTAAAATTTTAGCTTCGCCGATACAGAGAGTAACGCGAGACTTTTGCTGAACGTAATACTATAATTTCAATATTAAACAGTATCGTTAAAAGTAATAAATTAAACATGATATTAATTTAAATCGGTTCGATATAACGTTTTCGCGTTCGGGACTGCAAACGCAAGTGTGTTGGAAACGTTTTTGTCAAAGCGGTCCCAAGAGCTGCCGAAAGGAAATTTATTAATTGGACTTAACCCGGAATAAGCTGAAAAAAGATGAAACGTACGAATTAAACGTAACGTCGAACGAGCGCGAGCTGAACTGCACAAAGACGGAATTGTCATATTGGACAAATCGATTTACTTCATGACCGGGATTCTGACCGTCCTCTCTTATGTATAGAACGATCTATTTCTGTCGTTCCAACGACGAAACGATTCTCCCAGTGAAATATTTATTTGGCTCCTAAATGTCGAAATTCGGGCTTGGTGTCTTTGTACGTAATGTTTATATTTCGAACAGTGCTAACAGTTTTTCAAATAGTCACTAAAACGGCGAAACTCTGTTCACTTGAACCTTGCTCCCGCGCTGCACGCTGACAGAGAATCAGATTGCAATCATTTCTTATCATGGAACACATAACACAGGGTGTTTCATTTTGAAATGTAATTGTCCCTGAAACTAATCGTCATTTGAAAATCGTCTCATTTTTTTCTTTTTTTTTTTTTTTGAGTTTCGAGAGGGAGATCATGAACTCTCAGTCACTACTATTTTTTCAAGTATAATTATGTGAACTTTTTTACATCAGATTGTATCGAAGAACTACTAATTTAGGAGATACTTCAAGTAATTTTAATTTTATATAACGTGTCGTATGAAAGACGAGAAAGGGCAAGAGCAGTATGTACTCATACTGTTCTTATCTTTTACGCGTAGATTTTATAAAAACAGGTTTTAGATCGTTGGTAGATAGGTTAAATTAATCATTAATGACATGTAACAATGAATAATTAATAGAGAACGACTTGTATCGATCGATGCAAAAAAATTACATGATTGTGCTTCAAAAAAAAAAAGAAAGAAATAGTAGTGACACGCGTCTATCTTGTGTCAAACAGAAAAAAAAAATGCATTTTTAATGACGAATAATTTCGGAAATGATTGCATTTGTAGATTAAAATGGGACACCCTGTACATGTTAACGACGTGTGTTGTAACAACGTGTTGGAATATGTAACGTGTAGCTCAATTTTACAGTCTTGCGAACTGTCGAACGAGAGTCTGGCTGTCAGACGGTAGCTCGTCAGAATCGCAGTTAATGTTGCAGACAATTTTTTCCTGTCCACGAACGTCGAGGGCAGAGGTCAGAAATAAAATTAAGCCCCGATACCGGAGCGCCAGTCCGCCTTCGGTATCTGGCATGTATTTGGTCTTTTCATTTGTATCGCAAACACGCCCCGGTATTATAAAACAAAGGGATTAACGAGGCACAGCCAATTCTGTTTTTATATGGTGGATGTTTTTTCTTTTTTTTTCGGGAAAAAAAATTTCCTGAAAAAGCGGGATGCAAAAAAATACAGAGAGCGGGTGGGAGAGGGGGGGGAGGGAAGAGAAAAAAATAGAAAGACTGGTGTTTCAGGTGTAAAAATCCAGGGGGGATAACGAGTTGTTCTCGAGCTGGAATCGTACTGAGCGTTTGATCGAGGCTTTGCCCGATCTTTATTTAGCCGAACACGCGTTTTATCGTGTTATCCTATTTGTCGGGAATAGTTTGCCTCGTGCATAGCGACGCAGAAGACGAGCAGAATCGGATCGAGGAGAGGTCGTTGCGATCTTTTTTCCTTTTTCCTTTTCCACCAAGCAAGCAAGCAAGCAAGCAAGCGGCGATTAATTACGTAAAACTTCAGGAATGGCTGCAATAGAAACGATTGGCTTATCGGAGTTGAAATTGTTAGCGTTGGCGTTCTGCTCGGAAGTTGGCTAATAAGCCAGATAATCATTGCCAGCAATCTAGGATGGAAATCGGGGATATCTCCTTCGAGAGCAATGCGGGAGGAATTCACCGGGAGAGCTTTCTTACGGCGCAAACTTCTATTCTGAAACGAACGGGGATGCAAAAGACTCGCCTTGTCCATTATTATCAGAAACTCTGATGTCGCGTTTTATCCTGTGTATCTCGCTTTTTTTTTCACACGGGCGCTGACCTTTATGGAAAGTTAAAATAGAAATAATTAAAATTGTTTATCCTTGTTACTTTTGTCCATCATAGCTGTAAATTTTTCTTTTTTCATAGAGATGTGTGTGGCGTGGACAAAAAGTTCGTAGGAATAATTACTAAAAATTGTTTATTTTTGTTACTTTTATCCATTACCGCGAGAAATTCTGACGTCGTTTTGTCCCATTTTTTTTTCTCATGGAGGTATACGTGGCGTGGGCAAAAAGTTTGTGGAAACAATTACCAAAAATTGTTTGCTTGAATCATCGAAATGAAGACCACTTCCTCAATAGAAAAATCAACAGACTGAGAGAGTGGGGGCAAGGGCTCGCGCGCGTAGCGAGGAAATTTCAATATAGTGGGGAGATCGATGCAGTGGAGGGGGTAGCGAGCCAGCAGAAAAGTGGGGGCAAGGGCTCGCGTGCCGCCAGTTAGCCAACTCTGATGCACATCATTTTTAAAGTACAATCCCTTAGCCAAGATTATGTTATATTTAATCTAGACCGTCTCCACTGAGTAAAACAAAGCTGCAGTTCCTCGAATAAAAAAACACTCTTTAGCACTCTCGTCCCTTTTCCGAACCTTTTCATCGATTTGCACACGTCCGCTGGTTTCGCAGTTTCGTTCGCTTGTACATCTCGACGATTTCCGAACCACTCCTGCCGAGTTTCGCGAGAAACTCGACTCGTCGATTCTTTACACTTTCGAAAAGATGGCGAGACGTGTGACAAGGGCGAACTGAAACTGTCGCTTCGTACGAATTCGTACAATTCGAGTCGTACAATTTAAACCGATGATGGACAAAGTTTATCAGTTACGAGAGTTAACTGCAGCGTCTACGGTCTAAGAGAAAAAAATTCATTCTTAACTCTTATCGTAATTTCTGGATACTTTTTTGTGTATTTTTAAATGCTCATAAACGTAATTAAAGAAATTTAAATGGAAAGTTCTTTAGAATCGTAACAGCTATCGTTTCCGCAGAATTATAATTAACATTCTTCTTTGGATATTTCGTATATTTTCGCGCATTGTGCACATCTCCAAATTCCCCCACGCAGTTCGTAAAAATCCGCAGTCTAGTAATTTCATGCACGTGCATACACACACGTACCGGTACCGGTATTTCGCGATTTTTCACCGGTTCTTTTGCGGGAATAACCTTTCCGAAGCAAAATACCGAAGCCAGAATTTCGACGTTATTGCGTTTCGCTGTAGGGCAAACGACTTTTGCTCGAAAGAGTACAGTTTTCGACTGTAATCAAACGATAACGTGACTTCCATTCGAAACGATCGTGCACGTGAAAGCGTTGCAGTCCGAGAAAGTTAACGATGTGTCTCTGTGTGTGTGTGTGTGTGTGTGTGTGTGTGTGCTTCGGTGTGTCATCAGCACCGACGTAATCGTTTGACGCGCATCCAGATGTTTAATTTCTGAACCCGCGAAATTATTAAGAACGATGTACCGGTAAATGTAACGAACCTTTGCATTTCTTTTTTTTTTTTTTTTTTCGTATCAACTCTGTGCACCACGTACTCTGCAGTACGGTAAAATCGGGTACCATTGTTTCTCTAAAATAAGATTGTTTCTCCAAGACCAAAAGCAAACTCTTAAGTGGATACTACTGTATTCGGATGGACCCCATGAAATTATGTGTCAAGTTTCGAAGCAAGCAACGTCGTAGTAACGTTTCGTGGAGACAGAGTTGAAAATTTCGATGTTTTGTGAGCGAAGTGATTTTTCTTCAATGTTTTCAGACTCAGAAAACCAACTTGTACTTTAATATTTGTATTCTGTAGTCCTCGTAGATTATTTTGACACATTTTTGTTTTTCACCTTTCTGTCTCATGCGGAAGTATAAATATTTCGGTAAGTTAATGCATTTGGGGCAGAAAATGTTGAAGAGGGCGAAGAATATTTTATTTATTTAATTTTTGTTCTATTAATTAAGAAATATATATATATACGTTAAAATAATTCAAACTTTTTATGAACACGTCAAAAGTTCCTAAACTAGTAGTTAACATAATTTTTTTTATGACAGACCAAATAGAATAACTTTATATTTGTTAGTTGAAATTATTAAAAATAATTGTTTTTACTATTTTTTAAAAATAAAATTTTATAACTGCATCGCGTTTTATACATCTTTTAACAAGATATCCGGTTTTATCCCTCCTCCCCACAGGGCAAAAATGGATATTTGTATACCAGAAAATTTTATTTTCTCGTGAACAATTTTTTCCAATAAGTTTGGTCGTTTTTTTATTGTAAAAGGTTCAATGACTTGTACGAATTTCTTTTTGTCATCCAATTTTGTTTGCTACGAAGCTAAATACCCTCCTTTGCTCTTATGTTCTACCTTGTTCAGTCAGATTTCACGTATTGCAAAATCAACACGTTAACGTCTGCAACAATATCAAAGTTTCGTTACCAGCAGCGTTCAAGTCGCGACCAAGTCTTGAACAAAGAAGTGTTCCTGTACACACGTATGGCTTCGAACGCGAGCGTTCGTACTAATTGAAATGCTGTTTGCACAGCGTTTGTAGCTGCAAGTTCCAGCAGAGGAGTTTTAAGTTCAGGACAATTGAGCGTAAACGTCGTTTGAGTGCCGCTTCTTGTTCAGGTCCTCGAGTTAGTGGGAACGAAGCTTAATGGTACCTAGATTAACGAATTAAACCTTCCGTGTTTATCTAGTCAGTGTCGAATAGATTACGTAAACGTCGATAACGTCACTTCTACTTAAAAACGCGCGGACAAATAATTGACGATAAATGATAAAACGTGTTAATGACGCGATGAATCACCGCGTGACACGCGATTATTAATTTTCTACTCATTTTGTAGATTGTTCTCGTATTGTTGTTGCATCTCGAAACTTGTTTCTCGAATTCAACGAGAGTTCTTCGTCCAATTACATCCAATTTATTTCCTTTAACCCTTTCATTACGAAATAATTCCGGATAGGCATCTATTGATATATTGGATGAATCACATATTAAAAATATATATGTAACGCACGAGCTTTTTTTTAGTCGAATACAATGAAATGTTTATAACAATAAGAAATTTTTGTAATAAAACATCTTTCTTAATCTATCGATAGGTTATAACTGTTAATCTTTTAAAAATTTTCGTTCTTTTTCTTTTTGAAAAATTTAAGTTTGTTAAAAGAAAACATTCAATCCCATTCCTAACATATCGCCATTCGGAAGACTGGCAATAGGTTACAATTGTCAATCTAAAAAATTTGAGGTTAGGTTTTCGTCTTTCTTTTTTCTGAAGAATTGAAGTTTGTTAAAAGAAAAACATTCTAGCTCCTTGTCAAAATTTAATCTTAATTCTTAACATATCGCAATTCGGAAGATTGGCTATAGGTTACAACTGTTAATCTCAAAAATTTGAGGTTAGGTTTTCGTCTTTCTTTTTTCTGAAAAATTGAAGTTTGTTAAAAGAAAACATTCCAGCTCCTTGTCAAAATTTTATCTTAATTCTTGACATATCGCCATTCGGAAGACTGGCTATAGGTTACAATTGTCAATCTAAAAAATTTGAGGTTAAGTTTTCGTCTTTCTTTTTTCTGAAAAATTGAAGTTTGTTAAAAGAAAACATTCCAGCTCCTTGTCAAAATTTTATCTTAATTCTTGACATATCGCCATTCGGAAGACTGGCTATAGGTTACAATTGTCAATCTAAAAAATTTGAGGTTAAGTTTTCGTCTTTCTTTTTTCTGAAAAATTGAAGTTTGTTAAAAGAAAACATTCCAGCTCCTTGTCAAAATTTTATCTTAATTCTTGACATATCGCCATTCGGAAGACTGGCTATAGGTTACAATTGTCAATCTAAAAAATTTGAGGTTAAGTTTTCGTCTTTCTTTTTTCTGAAAAATTGAAGTTTGTTAAAAGAAAACATTCCAGCTCCTTGTCAAAATTTTATCTTAATTCTTGACATATCGCCAATCGGAAGACTGGCTATAGGTTACAATTGTTAATCTAAAAAATTTGAGGTTAAGTTTTCGTCTTTCTTTTTTCTGAAAAATTGAAGTTTGTTAAAAGAAAACATTCCAGCTCCTTGTCAAAATTTTATCTTAATTCTTGACATATCGCCAATCGGAAGACTGGCTATAGGTTACAATTGTTAATCTAAAAAATTTGAGGTTAAGTTTTCGTCTTTCTTTTTTCTGAAAAATTGAAGTTTGTTAAAAGAAAACATTCCAGCTCCTTGTCAAAATTTTATCTTAATTCTTGACATATCGCCAATCGGAAGACTGGCTATAGGTTACAATTGTTAATCTAAAAAATTTGAGGTTAAGTTTTCGTCTTTCTTTTTTCTGAAAAATTGAAGTTTGTTAAAAGAAAACATTCCAGCTCCTTGTCAAAATTTTATCTTAATTCTTGACATATCGCCAATCGGAAGACTGGCTATAGGTTACAATTGTTAATCTAAAAAATTTGAGGTTAAGTTTTCGTCTTTCTTTTTTCTGAAAAATTGAAGTTTGTTAAAAGAAAACATTCCAGCTCCTTGTCAAAATTTTATCTTAATTCTTGACATATCGCCAATCGGAAGACTGGCTATAGGTTACAATTGTTAATCTAAAAAATTTGAGGTTAAGTTTTCGTCTTTCTTTTTTCTGAAAAATTGAAGTTTGTTAAAAGAAAACATTCCAGCTCCTTGTCAAAATTTTATCTTAATTCTTGACATATCGCCAATCGGAAGACTGGCTATAGGTTACAATTGTTAATCTAAAAAATTTGAGGTTAAGTTTTCGTCTTTCTTTTTTCTGAAAAATTGAAGTTTGTTAAAAGAAAACATTCCAGCTCCTTGTCAAAATTTTATCTTAATTCTTGACATATCGCCAATCGGAAGACTGGCTATAGGTTACAATTGTTAATCTAAAAAATTTGAGGTTAAGTTTTCGTCTTTCTTTTTTCTGAAAAATTGAAGTTTGTTAAAAGAAAACATTCCAGCTCCTTGTCAAAATTTTATCTTAATTCTTGACATATCGCCAATCGGAAGACTGGCTATAGGTTACAATTGTTAATCTAAAAAATTTGAGGTTAAGTTTTCGTCTTTCTTTTTTCTGAAAAATTGAAGTTTGTTAAAAGAAAACATTCCAGCTCCTTGTCAAAATTTTATCTTAATTCTTGACATATCGCCAATCGGAAGACTGGCTATAGGTTACAATTGTTAATCTAAAAAATTTGAGGTTAAGTTTTCGTCTTTCTTTTTTCTGAAAAATTGAAGTTTGTTAAAAGAAAACATTCCAGCTCCTTGTCAAAATTTTATCTTAATTCTTGACATATCGCCAATCGGAAGACTGGCTATAGGTTACAATTGTTAATCTAAAAAATTTGAGGTTAAGTTTTCGTCTTTCTTTTTTCTGAAAAATTGAAGTTTGTTAAAAGAAAACATTCCAGCTCCTTGTCAAAATTTTATCTTAATTCTTGACATATCGCCAATCGGAAGACTGGCTATAGGTTACAATTGTTAATCTAAAAAATTTGAGGTTAAGTTTTCGTCTTTCTTTTTTCTGAAAAATTGAAGTTTGTTAAAAGAAAACATTCCAGCTCCTTGTCAAAATTTTATCTTAATTCTTGACATATCGCCAATCGGAAGACTGGCTATAGGTTACAATTGTTAATCTAAAAAATTTGAGGTTAAGTTTTCGTCTTTCTTTTTTCTGAAAAATTGAAGTTTGTTAAAAGAAAACATTCCAGCTCCTTGTCAAAATTTTATCTTAATTCTTGACATATCGCCAATCGGAAGACTGGCTATAGGTTACAATTGTTAATCTAAAAAATTTGAGGTTAAGTTTTCGTCTTTCTTTTTTCTGAAAAATTGAAGTTTGTTAAAAGAAAACATTCCAGCTCCTTGTCAAAATTTTATCTTAATTCTTGACATATCGCCAATCGGAAGACTGGCTATAGGTTACAATTGTTAATCTAAAAAATTTGAGGTTAAGTTTTCGTCTTTCTTTTTTCTGAAAAATTGAAGTTTGTTAAAAGAAAAACATTCCAGCTCCTTGTCAAAATTTTATCTTAATTCTTAACATATCGCAATTCGGAAGATTGGCTAAAGGTTACAATTGTCAATCTAAAAAATTTGAGGTTAAGTTTTCGTCTTTCTTTTTTCTGAAAAATTGAAGTTTGTTAAAAGAAAACATTCCAGCTCCTTGTCAAAATGTTAGCAGAAAATTAAAAAAAGATTCTACCCCAAAACGGATTAACGGACTCGAAAAATGATTCAATGTGTTCAATCATTCACTTTTAGCGTGGGAGAGGTCCCGTTCAATGGCTGAGTGGCGAAAGGGTTAATTCCTGCACTTTAGTCTCTTTATGAATTTTTGTCTCGAGTATTAACGTAAGTCAGTCCAAGTTCAAATTGAACGTGCAAACAATTGTCGATCATCCAGTTATCAACCAGTTATCCCACTGCAGTGATCATACTGACTCGCGGTGGACATCAACCAGCGGCGACGTGACTTCGCAAAAGTCCCCGTTCCTCCTCGGGCGATCGCGCAGAGTCATGGAAAAGTTAAATTCGCAACAAAAAGCGAAGCCAGTTGGACAAAGTCAGTCCATAATGGTTTTCGACTTACGAGATTATACGTTTCGTTGAGCCAGTTCTCTGCGCGGAACGTGTACTTGTTCGCACGAGCGGTCTCGCCGCGTCGCAGTGTGCGCGCGTACGTGTACACACAGGCGCGCAGAAGCGAATGTATGGTCGCGTGTTATGAAAAAGTCATTTTTGCCCGATTCCATCTCGGGCTCTCTATGTTGGTTGGTAGTACGAGTGGTACGACGTACACACGTACGCGCGAGCTGCGGCTGCACAGGTGCGCCTGTGTGGCTGAATCGATGCACACAGTTTTCTGCATATTTCTGCGGCTAGGTACAGGTATCCTTGAATTCCGTGAGCAACGAGGCGAGTGTGCCACGTATTCAACCATAAATTCCGATTTCCATCGCGACGGCGAGACCGTTCGATTCTACTTGACGGCCCACACTTGCGGCAACGTGGTACAGGGTGTCCCGTAACTGGTGGTCGCGCACGGCCATAATTCTACGCGAGAAAAGGAAAAAACGTTTTCTCGTCGAATTTGAAAATACGATCGACACGAGGATATTCTCTGGCGCGAACGGGAGTGAAAATTGCTTCCTTTGAGAAAACTCATTTTTTCTCAAGAACACGTTTCGTTAAAAATTGCTTCAAGTGTGTTTGGCCGATTTTCGAACTCGACGCTCTCGAAAACGAAGCACGTTGCAAAGAAATTCTACTCTATTCGTACGTTAACTATTCTTTTCTGTCACGTCCAGAATTAACTGAAATTCAAGTGTACTTGATGAATTTTCATGCTCGATTCTTTCGTTCTTTCTTTTCGCGCGAGAAAACGCGAAATTTGGTTTCAATTACGGGCCACTCTGTATATATAACGCACAAAACCGTTGAAATCGAAATCAAATTATCACATTTCGAAAGCATACTGCCAAAGACGATCGGTGAACGTTCAAATCGTCATAGATGGCGTTTAAGGTATTTTTCGGTGTTTCGATTTTCCCATCACTCGTTCATTTTTCAATCGTCTCGTTTCTGATTTGTCTCGCGTAAATTCGAATGTGCAACAGATATCCTCGCGGCAATGAAATGCCTGCGCTTTGCGCGCGTCGATTTCCCCTCGGTAATTAATAAATTTCCGATTATTACGAAGTAACGACGTGCATGTTTCACGGTTGAAGTAACCATAATTGATTCAAAGGTATTTCCGACGTATTCCTCCATTTTCTTTCGTCTCATTTCGTCCCGAATTTTCGACTCCGCCGTTGCAAGCTGATAATTCACTCCCGAGCTGAAACTTTATAACTCTCGCACGTGTATCACAATGTCAATTTCATCGACGTGGTAATTTTATAATGGTAATTTAATTAACGCGATAGCTTTGCTCGGGCAACTTCTTAGGCGTCTTCATATTCGTTCCAGTTCCGGTAAATTCTGTTTAGCAGTTTCGCGCGGCATTGTGTCGCGCGCGATGCTTAGGTTTACGGCGAGTGTGCTACGCCTAGTCAGTCGGATTACGATAAGACGGCGAATAACCCACTTCTTGATGCATGATGGCCCGCAAAATCCACGATCCTCCGGTTTACGACGCGCTTAACGGCGCAGTTCACAATGTTTCGCTGCTTCGCTATTTTATCCTTTCCTCTTCTTTCCCCCGTACAGTCTGTTGAACGTTGCTTGGTTGTCGAGTGGGTCATTTCTTAGACTCATGTCTTGGTTTCAGAATAAACAAAATGTAGTGTTTCCCAATCAAACGACAAGTTGTAGTAATTGTTGGAGTGGAATAATGCAAAAAATTACAAACTGAAACGCCTTGTCGTGCCTAGCGTCCGAGAGCAGCGCGTATTCTCGGACACGAGAATATTTTGTAGAATATTTTATCTTAGAGTTCGGAAATAGTATCCACCGTGGGAACGTTCGTAGTTGTGAAAAATTCAATTTTGACCGGACGGAGTGTAGAAGACGGCGGGGAGGGGAGGTGGGGGGACTCATGAAAATGCAACGATCGCAGTTGCTTCTTCTCATCGCGTATATGCGATGCAGCGTGACGTCACGCCGTGAGTTTCACCGAGTAGGCGATTGCACTCCGGGCAGCTACGACACTAAGCATTGTTCGCACTTTCACCTATCTCCCGTTTTCCGTATCATTCCTCTCGAGCACTCGCGTTCGCTGTGTGATACACCCGGCCGGATCGATATTTACACGAGAACAGGAATGTCTCTTTGCCCGTGTTACTTCGCGGAGAAAGCGCGCGCACGCGAAGAGAGAGAGAGAGAGAGAATGCAAGTGTTTGGCCACAGATATATATCGCAGCTTTAATTCGAGAGAAACGTTAGTTATGGTAGCTGTGTCTTTGAATTTCCACCCAGAATATTCCTACTTTTACGTTTTGATGAATTAGAATAGAAACTTCATTCAAGGACATAAATGTAGCTTTCGGGGAAATATTTGACACGCGTTTCTTTTTTTATCGGCAATCGATGTTGAAGGGGTGGAAATAAGTTTGGAGCTGCGGAGTATACTTTGTGTAGTATCTCGGAAATGACTGAAGATACAGTTTTCGTGTAAATTGACGAAATTAATGATTTTTGTAACGACGAATTTAATGGTGTGTGAGATTTTGCGAAAGAGCCATTTATTTGAACAATTTATATTGCATTATATCAAACAATGTGTACATTGTAACACAATAATACAATAATACAATGTGACTGATCCAGCTTTGGTCTTTTCGTGTTTGAAAAGATTCGACTGAACGAACAATTTGAAATACACACGTGTCCTCTAGAAAACTTGTGGCCTCCACATACGAATTCCATTGAAATTCGAAGAATTTGTGACATTGAATCTTATTAAACCCTTGTTATGTACAACGATATTTCTTTAGTTATCACTGAAAGTGATTTTAGGAGGAGTAATCCAGAAAATCTCGCCTCTTCAGTTGCAACGCTGATGCAACGAAAATTAGCGATTGGTTGATTTGGATCACGTGATTCTCGAGGGGGCGTGGCCTCAAATAGGAGTGGCGTTGTTTGGTACCGAGCGATCGCGCCTGTAATTTGTTTTGTATCGATTCGAATGTTTGCATATGGATAAAATTTATGGCAAAAAGTCGTCTTCATTTCCTAGTCAGAACAGTTGCTTCTGGGCCGCTTCAGTGAATCGTACTGGGGATACGAGTTGTACAGTTTTTTCGATTTTTCCACTTTTATTGTTCTATATTTACTATATTTGACGTGCCTTTATCATCTCGTCGTTGTTCAAATCATTCTTCTCCACGTTTGATAAAATACATACATCTTTCGTCACGCGTCATTTTATGTGAAATCGCGCACAAACTTGATGGCAAGCAAAATACGCGGCACGTAACAAATGGTAGAAAGTATAAAGAGATGCTTCGAGTATACAGGCACGCAAATGGTTCCTTCGGGAAGATCGATGGCGCAGCAATCTGTCTTTAAAATCTTTCCGTTTGGATTGATTCGTTGCTGGAATCCTCTTCAGGATTGAAATCCTATAAAATAACGTCTCTCGTTGCGCTCGAACGCGAAATCTATGGAAACCACGTCCCTCCCCTGTGGAGAATCGATAGAAACCGATCTGTGATCGTTGGGAATATTCATCGAATTGCTAATTGGCGAGCAACCGTGATTTTTCACGTTTTCGCGACTTTTTGCTGCGGAAGAGACGTAAAAACAGAGGGTCGCGAAAAATGGCGAGAAAGGAAGTGTTGACATAACCTGAAATTGTTGCTACAATCTTGCTTACTCATTCTCACTAATAGATCTAACAGACGACCCTAAATGTCAGTATGGCTGTCACATTCAAGACATTAACCATAGTTTTTGGCAATGATCGTTACTTGATAAACACATGATAGTTTATAAAACAAAAGTTAAATTCTTTTTTTCCGTTGTCAATATATTATTTTTTAATCCTACCGTATACCATAATTAATATATTTTTTAATCCTACGAATATTTAGTCTTACTTTGCAAACTTAACCTTACTTAATCTAACCTAACTTAATCCTACTTAACTTAATTTAGTACTTAACTTAATACCTAACCTAACTCAACTTAACCTAAATTAATCTTATTTCTTCATTCTGTCTTCTAATTGTATCATTATTATCATTATTAATGATATATTATATCTGTATACATAATATCTACTGCTAATATCTGAAAAATAATTTCCTCGTGGAAATGATGATAAAATTGCTTCAACGAAAGAGAAGGAAAACAATTCGGAAGAACGAACGATAAAAATTTGAGAGAAATTGCTGACTTTTCACGTTCCAACCTAACCTGAAATATCGTTCATTCGGAAGAACTTAGCCCAGGGAAGGTTAGCTTGGTCTTACGCACTTTGGCTTGATAAACTGGATTACGGTTTCTCCTCTATCGCAAGCCCTCGTGTTCGTTGCGCTCACGAGGCCGTTCTCGCTCTCGGTCTTCCCTTCTGCTTCGCCCGGCTCTACGCGATTCCGTATTATATTCTCCTTCATTGTATCGGCCGTAAACCGACTCCACTGGTTTCAGGTTTACGGCCGAGCACACCGCCTCGTTTATCCAAGATTCCGCTAATGTGCAATCTCGGCGTTTCATTTTCGCGGCGGAGTCTATCGATCAGGCAGAACGTGAAAGGACAAGGAACAACAAATTCGCGGCGGATTTTTAAAGAAAAATGTAAATCTCGCCGAGTATTTTTGTTCGCCGTTCGCGCGTTCGTAATCCACCAAATTTATAGCCCCTTGTCCCGCTGTCGCGTTGAAGCACGCCTAACGAAGCGTTTCGCTCGTTCTTCTACGCAATAATAATCTCTGCTTGCAACGTCTACCGATTATCATATGTAACGACACGTTTCTTCTTTTACAACCGCAACGAGCATTGTCAACGCAGTGTACTCTGTACACACGGAGCACGGTCGAGCACGATTTCTGCGCGAGTGCCGCGATAAATGCGGAAATATTCGCGATTGTGTCCTGTGCTGGAGACTGCGTGGACTATAGATTGCAGTTACACAGCTACAGGGGAATCTGTTGTACGTAATGATGCCATTGAATTTATCGATCGGTATTGCACGTATTGCGATATTACTTTCTTCAGGCTGCAGGCTGAAGGATAAGAAAATTTTTGACAGATCGTGATGTTTCGTCTGAGAATCACCGCGTGATTTTCTCCTAAACTGTTCGCTGCGGAGGGAAATGTTCCAAATGAAACCCACATTGTCTCGAGGGAGGCATCTCATAGTGGGAAAATAAATTTTAATAATAATGTGATTGAAGCTAAAAAACGAAACTTCAACATGAGCTTTTAATGATCATCCATGAATTATATATATATATTGGAATTTTTACTAAAAATGATAAAATTATATAAATAAATTTGAAATTATTAATATTTGTAATATTTAATATTTCTAAAATA
>KQ435694.1:667299-679361 GCA_001276565.1 Melipona quadrifasciata | reverse complement strand
TGAACGAGTGAGAAAATGAAAACTTTTCTCTTTCTTCCTTCGCGATTCTCTTTCAAGTGCAGCTAAAACGAGCAAAACTCTCAAGGGACATTTTGTTCTTAGTTTGTCGATTATTTATTCTACGCACCCCGAAAGTTTTGACACTTAAATTTGAGACCCTCTAGTTTTTATCTATTTGGCGTCAACTAAAATTTCAAGTTAGAATTTGTTGGAGGTTGTTACTTGTTTTTCAACGTGCGAATTGATCGAGATGCATAATAAAAAACAGGACGAACACGTCTGAACATTTGAAAACCGGTGTAAAATCGTAAGCAGGAAGTTAGGAAATCGATGGAGACGTGCTTGCCAATCTTCATTTCCTCTCGACTCTTCTCTAAATTTTTCTCATCGATAACAGTCATTAGCGACAAAAAAATAACTTTTCTGGAATGGAATCGTAATTAAAAAAACTGTTTTGGTCCAAAAATTCATCTTTTTCATTCCGGTTATAAACACACAGTCACGTTGTCCCTGCTTCATAGGGAAATTCCTGTCGTTTGTTGGGAAAGATCCCAGACCCTTGTGCGCGCAGAAATGACGATTGTCGCAGTATCGTTGTCGGCGTCATTGCCGGCCGATCGATAAAGCAACCGTAATAACTTTTCTCTGACATGGGTTTAATCGTTGTGCCGAGTGTAGGTTGGCCGGTATGTAGTATCGACAACAAGTGGTGAGTGCAATAACCCAGGCGCTGTATCCACTTTCCCGGTAACCGTAATTAAACGCACGTGTCACCGACAACGATAACGCTCTCGCGATATGTCGGCGTCGTGCGGCAGATCCGGTGGGAACGTCGCATCCGCTTCAAGATAATTGTGAGCGATCGCTCGTTACGAGCGTCGTTAACCATGAGAAGCGCCATTACTTCGAAGCGTGCTTGTCATTGCTGACATTAGCCGATGACGCTCCGTCGCTTTTGCTCCTCTTGCTTCGCAGCACGCTGCGAGAATCGCCTCTCGATCTCGAGATCTTTCTTTCGTCCCGGCGATTTTTAGAAGTCTCGTTAAAATGGTCTACCAATTACCGATTAGGAGTCGATCCTTTTTATTCAGAGTCAATTGTCAGACGTTGGAAATTGCAGTCGGGATCGAAAAGGTATTGGCATTGCTTTCCCGCTTGCTACACGATCTTTGAAAAGGAGACTTGCAATTTAGAATAAAGTCAACTGGATTGTTATACAATTCCTTTTTAAAGTACAGGTAGTTTTTCATCGAGTGCGCGAATATTTTATTTGTGGAAACAAATTAAATATATCGTCAAAAAGTTAGGCGTGCCAATACTTTTTATCACTGAAAATGATTTTAGGGAATAACAGAAAACGGGGCTTCTTCAGGTGCAACGCTAATGCAACGAAAATTAGCGATTGGCTGGTTTGGGTCACGTGATTCGCGAGGGGGCGTGGCCTCAAGTAGGAGTGGCGTTGTCTGATACCGAGCATATCAATAAAATTCTTGGCCTTTCAGTGAGACGAAGTCGTGCAGTTTTTTCATCCATATATAGATCTTGTTATTCTTATATTTTGAATCTATCCGTACTGTACTCCCCACGATTGTACGATTCAGCCTGTTCCTGTCGTGCTTTTTTCCATTCATATCTCTTTTCCACGCACTTGCTCCATTACGTATTTTTATCTTTGATCCATTAATCACAGTTGTGAACAAATCCGTTCATTTCTTTATTTCACGTTTGCTAATCCATCAGTCTTTACACGTCTTCGTTCTCGGTCATCTGTCTTTTTTGCGCGCGTTTCTATCCGTTGGATCTTATTGATCGTCAATTTGTAAGATCCAATAATCCGATAATCCAATAATGAAACACGTTGAAACACTCGTTGTATGTATATACACGTATGCATGTTGCAACAAAGCTCGTCGAGATGATCGTAGATTTTCATGCTCACTTTGATCGCAAGTAACTTCGTCGAATTGTGATTTAACAAGAATAAATCCAATTTCACGAATTGCAGTGCTCTTTTCTATTTCCAGCCAATCACAGATATTTCTAGTTTCAACGAATCGCAACTATTTTTGTTCTAGTTTCATCGAACGGAATGTTTGCAGAATTTCTCGTCTTATTCCAATTCCCCCCCCAAAATCCAGAGGTTTATTAACTTCCACCGAAGAAAAGATTTTGTTTTAAGCACAATTATTTTTTTTCTGTCTTCTTTAGGTTGCGAGTGTAATAATAACGTGTGACACTATCGAGCATATTCGAATACTGACGTCAGATTTACACTTACTCGTAGCGAACTGGCTGCCCTTGCCCCTACTTTCCTGATGGCTAGCGCTACCCCCTCTACTACATTGAAATTTCCTCGCAGTGGAGGAGATAGCGATCATAGAGGCAAAGGCCGTCAGCCGGCTTTACTATCAAAAATGGATACGCTTTTTTTTTTATAAACTGCAAACGAACATACATCGATAGAATTAAAAATAGTTACGCTGTTTTTTTTTTTTATAAACTACAAAAAAACATACATCGATAGAGACTTTTGTGCTTAAAAAAAAAGAAACAAAAAAAATCACAGGTTGCACTTTTATTTTATTTTACATTATTCTACCAATGGCTCGAAGGTTTTTAGAATAATTTCCACGCGCGGGAAGAGAAAATGATTCGACTTTGCTCACCGAACGTCGGGGGGCGAGATTGGACGGGTTGATTCCGCGAATTAACTTAGAACTAGCCCAGCCCGAGGAGTTTGAAAGTACACTTAAAGTAACCAGTTTGGTTGAGGTACTCCTTAGTCCTTGATAGAGGGGACGCGTCTTAATTCTTGCCCGAAGTGTGTAAAGACCGTAAAGAGATTCCGAGTCGCTCGTGGAAACGCGAGATCCCAGTTTCTTCCAGTCGAACATCTGCCTCCCCCCCCACTCGAGAACCTCTTCTTTGGGGGGGAGGGATTATTTTATCGCCCGCGCGTCCTTGACGAATCGAGTCGGTTCGCGTTGTTTTACGAGCCAGAGTACTTTTCTCTCTCTCTCTCTCTCTCTCGCTGGTGAACCGTGGAATTGGAACGAGAAATTTCGCTCCGCGATTAAAAGTAATTGGAAACTGCGAGCAGCTTCAAAAAGTGAGTAATATTTCTGAGCAAGTAATATTCTGAGAAACATGGTCCCAGCGATCTGTCCCTCCGCGGTTAAATTTCTGCGAACTCAACGCAGTGCACGTGATTTTTATAGATCTTGGGAGAAATGGCTGCGATTAGTTTGCAAAAGGATGTAAAAATTTGAAGCTGCAATCAATTAATCGAAATGGCTACGATATTCTTAAAAATAATATTGAAAATGAATAAATTATTATTAAACGTAGATGTAAATTTATATTCGTAAAATAATAAATTATTATCGAGTATAAATATAAATTTGGAATATTCGGAATATTATTTTGCGTTATTTATTTATTTGAAATATTTGGAAGATTATATGTATGTATACAATTCTTAAAGTCCCATAACTTCCTAATTTCCTCGTCCATTTGACAATGACAGTCTGCTGTGATTGTACCCTTCTTGAGTCGCGTTGACGACAGCTACAGCGTAACAACTACTGGAGCTCATCTAAATTGAACCTCTTTTCATCCGTAAAGATAACGCCCCTTCATTTTTCTTCCATTGAGCATGCTCGCGAACAAATTGCGGACAAAGCCCTTTGTGCTGGCCGGTTGCTTCAATCTCTCCCGTTCTTGATATTTTTACCCTTTCGTAAAGAAACGCGGAACGCGTTTACCGCTCTTAACGCCGACAACCCGCCGTTCCGCTTTCGCGGAGGTTCCCTCAGCCCCGTCTCTTTTCGGAGTTCGGAGTCCCGAAGAAATTTGCGTGAAATGTGCCCCAAACAAAGGGCTTCTCAGCTGGGTTTATAAAAATGTAAAGTATTATTCCTTACGATCGGGGAGCTAGTAAGAAACTTGCTTTTTCCTCCTTCCGATCGGGCGTAGGGGATTAATTAATAACGCCGGCGAACGAAAGCATAATGGGGAGAAGGAGTTATTTATCAAGATGAAGCGGAGACTGCATTATCCATCGTTGCGGTAATATTTAATGCGTTTCCTAGAAAATGCGATGGTCGGAGAGCCGCGACGGCGTTGCGTTCCATCGACTCGTTTTCTCATCCGCGTAATAAATTATAGTGTCCATTACAATATTAATAGTCTATTAATATTAACGGTGTCAATATATTACATAAATTATATCGATCAGCATGTTAATAGGTTTAGCAGTATATTAATAGCAATCGGGTAAATATCGCATTTGTTGATTAGCTCGTCGACGCGATATTATTAACATCGCCAGCTTCCACGCGTGAAAATTGCGGGAAATCGCGCTAGAAAGTTCGTTTGCGATTTTTCTTCGTTCTGATTTCTTTTTCGTGGAAACGCGTTTTCAATTTCGAGTAATCCCAGTGGCTCGATCGCGTCCAGGATATGAATATAATTAGCTCTATGGATATCGCATATCTGATACGGGGGGGGGAGGGGGAGGGGGAGGCGTGCACGCAACTCCAACGACACTTTGGAAATCAGCTTAAGCTTCGTACGCATGTCAAAAGTCACTAATTTCAGCACTATACATAATTATTCATGGGTTGTACCCATCCGGCTGGCAGAGCTATCGTGGTAACTTTGTTCAAGCTCATTTAACTTTGCTTAACTATGAATTCGCTTGAGTTATAGATCATTGAGCTCATTGTTAAAAAGATACGGTGAACACACACTCGTGCACACGCGCATGTACGCGGATGCTCGAAAACTGCCGCTTGTTGAAAAATGCAGATGAGATTCATACTAATTAATATAATTAATTCACATTAATAACATTGATATCGTATATTCGAGATTCACGTTAATTAATATGATTGATTCATACTAATAGTATTGATATCGTATATTCGAGATTCATATTGATCAATATGATTAATTCATATTAATAATATCAATATCGTATATTCGAGATTAACGTTAATCGAAGAAAGTGAATAATTTTTATCGTCGTTTAATTATTATCGATTCCTTTTTCGGGTTTTTGGAATAGCTCAGTCCACCTGCGTCGCGGCACGTTCCACGCGTCCGTTATTTAATATTTACCATTCTCTACTAATACCGACTAATTACAATGAAATAATAAAATACGAGACAGAATACATAATGCTACATGGAGAGCTTATAACCTAATTACTGTCAGCTACTTTTGATCAAAAGTAATTTGTGCCATGAAAATAGCACAATCTTTTTTTGACGAAACGTTTGGTCAGTGGAACAGTTTAGCCAGCATATGGCCGCTGTAACATAGTTATCGGAACGTAGTGTCCGAAACGATTCGGAATATTGTTGAAATAATTTTACCGTTTGAAATATTACTCAAAATAATAACCAAATTGTGTTCCATCGATTGATCGTTTTAATAATAAAAAGATATTTGCATGGTAGAATGCACAAGTCACTTACACCTTTCGTACTGTAATAAATATAATCATTTACTCGTGGAATATTTCGGTTCGTGATGCAAATGAGTCAATCGTGATCATATATTTGTCACATTTAGCATTTAATACTTTTTGTACCTTCGAGGAAAATGATCTCAGTATCAGAAATAATTATTAGAAACTTCATAGATTTATGGTTTAAGTCGGATTTAGCTTGATTTATACTTAGATTTAGGTTAGATGATTTTTTTATCACTTGTTCTTGGAATATTTCGCTTCGTGATGCAAATGGGTTAATCATGATCATATTTGCTCTATATTTGTCGCATTTAATATTTAATATTTTCGAGGATACCTTCGAGGAAATCGATTTCAATCTCGGTCCAATTAGAAACTTCATAGATTAGGTCAGTTTTGGATTAGATTTAGACTTAGGTTAGGTTAGGTTAGCTTCGAATTAGATTTAGACTTAGCTTAGGCTTAGGTTTCAGTTATATGATTTTTCTCATCATTTATTCGCAGAATATTGCGCTTCGTGATGCAAGTAGATCAATCACGATCGTATTTGTTCTATATTTGTCGCTACATTTAGCATTTTATGTTATTCGAGCCTTCGAGGGAAATAATCTCAATTTCGATCTAATTAGAAACTTCGTGGATTTATAGATTAGGTTAGGTTTAGGTTAGGTTTCAGATTAGATTTAGATTTAGGTTAGGTTTATTTTAGATTTAGATTTAGGTTAGGTTTACGTTAGCCCTGGATTTAGGTTTAGATTTAGCTTAGATTAGGTTCAAGTTTAGGTTAGCAACTCCGCGGATTTGTAGGTAATTGTAAATTTTATCTCATTACGTTTCATCGGAACGGTTTTCTTGTGGAAAAATAGAAATTTTAATTCGAACGTCCGAAGAGAAGACGGGAAGATAAATTTGCCGGGGTCAAATATAATTTGAACGCCAGTACTGCCACTGTCCGAGTAATCCGTCATAGTTCTTCTAACATAGTTTCGTGCGTCCTTTGCGTTTAGGATAATGGGAGGTAAAACCGGATAAGCCGTTCGGGGGAACTAAGGTTTTACACGATACCAGAAACACCAGGAAACGTTCAAGAGGGGAAGGCAATTACCTTTTAAACGACCTTCGTCGTCCTGGATTCCTTCGTCGTTTCGTTGCCCCCTCCCCCGGTGAAAAAATTATGAGATGAAAGTTCAGAGGCCGATAAATCTGCTATTTACAACGGAATTGCAACCACTCGTCGTAAGACGATTAAGCGCGAGTGCACGGCGCAATTTCTTATCAATTCCAGCGGGGCAATATCGTGTGCTGCGGTACTGCATCGCGGTGTAAGCGCATCGACGTTACACGAGCTGGTCGTTGTCTTCTAGTCTGACTAGACCACCGCGAAGAAGGGCACGCGAGGCCGAACCGAGACATGTAACCTGTCTAGCCATTTTCACCCTATATAGTTCCGTTCGGTGGATTCAACTCGTCTCGAGGAACCGCCGATTACAGAACCCAGGATATTAGTATTTGATGTTTCGCGTCGATTTCTCCTTCGAAATCAGATCACGGAACGGTGTCGATAGTTTTTGTGTGTTCCCCGGAGCGGCGAGACACGGAGTCGATAATTATTTTCTGCACACAGTGAGAATTGTAAGAATTATATGTGTAACAAGTATCTAATGTACAGGGTGATTCACGTGACATGCGCACCTGAAATAACGTTCAAACTATGCGTCTGAATGAAAAATTGTGCGGTGCAAAAGTTGTATGGTTTTCAGGACGTATCAATTTTTTGTGTGTTTCGAAATTTTCAAGATCATCTGTATTTTCTTTCGATGTATCTTTTTCATCACGGTCCCAAGTAAAAAAGTATTAAGCCACATTTATCCTGAATCTAGTGGTTAAGGAGATTATTTTACGATAATTTGTCTTGGGAATGAAAACTAGGACATAGAGCGTTAGGATCATTTGCTTGCCATATATTAACGTTCCATGGACGTTGGATCAAATCACCCTGAAGAACAATGTATATTAGCCGTGAATCACCCTGTATAATATGTAGTATCTGATACACGTAATATGAAGCAAAATACGAAAGTATACCAAAGCAACATGTCACGACACAATGTAGTACACAAATATTTTACATCGTAATGCTATTCTATAATTACACTAGTACACTGTACATCCAGTTTTAATAAATAGATAGATTAAAACCTTTTCAGTAACATAAATAAACGTACTTGGATAATATATATATATATATAATATTTTGTGCCTTATAATTATTATTGTCGGATATTTGGAAGAAGAAGAAAATTTCTTTTTCGCCAATTCGAAAACGAATATTATAATCGCGAGTGTTACGACTTTCGTCGTCCATGACTGATATCCAGAGTTCAATAAAATGGCGGAATACATGAATTCGTCCGAGGGCCGTTATAGAGGTTAGGTTTTCAATTCTTCAAATCCACGATAGATTCAACCGTGAATAGAATTTTCCATACATATTGTATGGAACGACAATTGATAATATCATCGAGGAGAAAAGTATCTTCATTTATTTGTGATGCAAATAAATCTTCGAGTATAATGAACGACACTTTAAACTTCGAAATTTAAGCACATCGTCAAGTCAAGTGTATCTAAATTTTCTAATTTAGGTGTATTATCATGTGTTGTCAAGTTAATTGTATTTAACTACATTATTATTGCACCTATATTTTAAAATACAATGAACGACACTTTAAATTTTGAAATTTAAGCACATCGTCAAGTCATGTGTATTTAAATTTTTTAATTTAGGTGTATTATCATGTGTTGTCAAGTTAATTGTATTTAACTACATTATTATTGCACCTATATTTTAGAATATAATAAACAACGCCTTAAATTTCAAAATTTAAGCATATCGTCAAGTTAAGTATATTTAACTTTTAGTTAAGTGTATTTTAAATTTAAGTATATCATCAAGTTAATTATATTTAACTACAATATTATTGCACCTATATTTTAAAATATAACGAACGACGCTTTAAATTTCGAAATTTAAGCACATCGTCGAGTTAGTATTTGCGTATATTACTATACATTTAAATTCTGAAGTTTATCTAGATTCTCAGTTAATTCACGTTTAAGTACATTACCGTACGATTTCTTCTTACACAAAATCGCGAGGAGAACGTTAACGAGACACGCCGGCTATTTATTTCACCGCCACTCTTTGCTTTCGGAAAACGTTGTCGGCGTTTCGTTTCACGCAAGCGAAAGGCTATGTGTATATATCCCTTCTGAGAGTGTCACTCTGCTTTCGAGGAACGTTTCCGGGACACGCTTTTGTCAGATCGCTTTATCACCGGCGACTCCGCTGAAGTTTCGTTGGTTTTCTAACGTCGGTTTTCAGTCGTCCTCGCCGCGAGGAGAGAATCTCTCCGTTTAACGCCGAGCGCGAGCCACGGAAGTTCGCGAGAAACGACACCTCGCTGCACGTTTCGTTTTGCCAACTTTTGTCACAAAGGGGACAAAAAGAAAGAAAAAAAAAAAAAAGAAAAGAGGAAAAATCGAGGAGAAATGACGTTTCTCTACGCGCTACGCTGTTCCCCACCCTCCGTAAACAGCGTTCGTTCGTTCGTTTCGCCTGATAAAGTGTTATTGCCATTTGCATTTCAACGAATACGCAGAAGGCAATGTATCTAAATTTGCAGAGCAGCCAAGTAATTTGTTCGTCTCTTTCGTCGGTGTGTGTGCCGAGGTTCGAGGTATAGCCGGCGTAAAGTATGATCGATTGCCCCGCGCTCTTGAAATGCCACTGTAAATTTAATACTTCGGTGTATGCGCGTACGGCCTGAAAATGCACGTTATACCTCTCTAATGGCGTAAAATCCATTATTCTCGTAACGCTTCTATTTTTCGATCGTTTTCTTCAATGAAAATAGCGGGTGTAATGCCCTGCGTTTGTTCTACTTTCGTTTTGTGGATTTATCGTTTTCTGAACTTATCATATCGGACAAATTAGTTTTTCTATAGTTAGCACTAGAGCGGTCATATATAGTTAACTGCGTATTTCTTTATAATTGACGCTAGACACGGTCAGTGACCGATTTTTAATTATCGTTGGATATTTCAGAGATGTAGAACAGTCTATTTATCAGCAGTTGCTAATCAATAGAGCGATCATATTTCTAATAATTGACACTAGACACGACCGATTTATATTTTTTATTAGATACTTTAAAACTGTGTATTTATTACCAGTTGGTAATCAATATGCGATCATATTTCTAATAATTAATACTAGACACGGTCAGTGACCGATTTTTAATTTTTGTAGATATTTCAAAAATGTAGAACAGTCTATTTATCAGCAGTTGCTAATCAATAGAGCGATCATATTTCTAATAATTGACACCAGACACGATCGATTTATAATTTTTATTAGATACTTTAAAGATGTAAGAAAATGTATTTATCACCAGTTGGTAATCGATAGAGCGATCATATTTCTAATAACTGACACTAGACACGGTCTAGTGACCGATTTTTAATTTAGATATTTCAGAAATGTAGAACAGTATATTTATCAGCAGTTGCTAATCAATAGAGCGATTATATTTCTAATAATTGACACTAGACACGACCGATTTATATTTTTTATTAGATACTTTAAAACAGCGTATTTATCATCAGTTGGTAATCAATAGAGCGATCATATTTTTAATAATTGACACTAGACACGGTCAGTGACCGATTTTTAATTTTTGTCAGATATCTCAGAGACGCAAAACGATGTATTTTTGTACAGATTTCAATGACCTTTGTAAAACGTATAAATAAAAGTCATGGAATCATATCGAGTCATCACTTAGCGTCATGGAATCGTATCGATTAGCGACATTATATTGCTTTCGTGTGCTGATCGAGCGATACAACTCAACACGGTTACTTAAACGCATTTATATACACGTTGCTTGTACGAGTCAATGAAATTTCGTTCAACTAGTGTAAAAGATTTCGTCGAACGCGGTACGTACGGTTGACTGATCGCCGCTTAAAAGTCACATCGATCACTGACTGCCAGTCGGTCATTCGCAATATTGGCAGAAGCCACGTGATGAATCGGAGCTTCGATCGAAAACCCGGAAAGTGGCGTTTTCGAGCCGGTTCGTTTCTCGTTACACGCTAGTCAGAGATCAGATGGAAGCTACGACGCGTAACCTGGCGAGTTTCGGTGAGTTTCGACGCTGAAAATCTATCGGTCGGGCGGACTCCTCTTGTCTTTTGTACGCGCGCGCAGAGAAGGATGGAAATTATAACTTGCTTTAGGCAGGCCAAACGAAAACAAAAAGGAAAATGAGAAAAAAGAAAATAGAGCGGAAAAATACACAGCGGGGGATAAAAAGAGTTTCACGGTTGGTGCGGCGCGCATACGTACGTACGCGGAATATTTTTGCTCGCGGGTGTTTTTCGAGTTGAAACGGAATTTTTGATTCCGGACGGCCGCGCGAGGAACCGTCGAAAAGATCGATCGAAGCCAGACAGCCTGAGAGTCAACTCTTCAGACTGTGTAGCCACTCGAGCAACCATCGGGGAGCACTGTATCCCGCCAGAATGGATGAAAACTCTTTTTAAGACGCTTTATCGTCGAGAATAAATGACCTGAATTTATGCAGCACATCTGCTCGATATATTGTTCACGCGTGTTACTCGCCTTACACTCCCAATGATTTATCGAACTCTTACGCAGTTCCGCGTAGTGCAGAGCGCTCCGAATTTAAATGTCAAAAGTTCGGGGCAAAGGGGAAGGAAGTCCTCTGGAAGTTTGCCCGTTGTTGCTCCGTTTTCGAGAATATCGCGAATCAAAAGAGTCTTCTCGCTGTTATTTATTTACACTCATTCGTGCTATTTCCTGTTCTATCGTCCATATTACCATTTTATAACACCATTAATTCAATGAAGATACCAGAGACAAAAATAAAAGTAATCACAAAAATTTCTGTGAAAAAGAATCAGTAACTGACGTTCATTTATTATTTACGCAGATGATATTAATCCCTAAATCTAAAGAAAATTTCCCAGAAAACTACGTGATTGAAAAATTCAACTTTTTACGAGCAGTGGTCATAAGTGACTAACAATTTTTTTCGGCGCCGATAATCGTTACTGACTAGGGGAATTCACATTTCGGTCACTCGTAGCAGTTATCGACAAGAGAAATTTATTTCGATTGCTTGGTAAGAGTCATCGATGAGGAAAACTCCATTTCGATCGTTCGTAATAGTGCAAAGTGTGAAGTATCGTTTTGCATTCAACCAAAACAATCCTCCGTAGCCGCGTTGAAGCATTTTGAAAACCGTGGAGTTGCTTTCCGATGCGAATCTCGCGGAAATTAACGAGGGAGGAGGATCGAAGTAAATTTCCCTCGTCGGTAATAATCGTCAGCAGCCGAAAGAGAGTTTTCCTCGCTTGAGAATTTGTTACAAGTAGTCGAAGAAAATTTCTCTCATCGATAATCGTTATTAGCGACGAAAGAATTTTATTACTGACAGTGATTTTAGTGGGGTTAACCCAGAAATCGGGTGCAACGCTGATGCAACGAAAATTAGC